>JAQMYG010000003.1:9153197-9166498 GCA_030014215.1 Clariallabes teugelsi | reverse complement strand
GAAAAGCATAAAAATGCACCTTGAAAGTGCTTGAAAAGTGCTGGAATTTGAAGTTGGTAAAGGTGTAAGAACCCTGTGTATTATAGAAATTAAAAATCAACTTCCAGTTACATACACAACACATTTTTGACTGCAGTGGTTATCTCTACATGATCCCTATATATTATCTATACAGACTCAGATGGGATGGAATTTGAAGACGATCCCTTACTTTTAGTTCTTCGTCAGCAGAGAAACTGGGTGAAAGAGCAACTCTGGTGAGAAAACAGTTTTATACCGTGTTTGGTAATGAATACTTTTAGAAACCTTATGCTAGTGCTAAGCCTTTTTGCCATCTAAAATGTTATTATATGGTTATGTAAATATTTTTTCTTACGCAGTGAGGTTGACATGATGCTGGATAAATTCCATGAAGATTGATCTACTGTGAACAAGAACGATGCACTTAAACACACAATCATGTTTATTATTTCAATTCAATACACTGTCTATTTATTTTGTTGTTTGCAAATAGATATAAATGTGTTTACACTGTAAATAAACAATTTTGGAAAAAAATTTATTTCAAGAATTCAAGATAACACAGCAGTTAAATTAGTGCATAGAATATCATAATTATTACTCAACACTTACAAAACAAAGAGTTATTAATGAATATGTACACTCATGAACTCAGCAATAACAGTTTGGTTACTTTTGAGACTGAAAAGTCTATCAGTATCTGATATGTGCACCTGTTATTAAACAGCAATCCTACAATGTTTAGAACAATCTGGAAAATACGAGATGGATTATGAAATAAGCTTAGATATCTTTGGTGCGCCTCGAAGTCTAACATTATTAAAATGCCTAACAAATAGGATTAATGATGTGTTGTTTGGCTTGGTATCAAACATGTTCGGAATTGGAATTTAGAAATATTACCCGCTAGCTTACATGCAAGAAGAAAATTGGTCTGTTTTTCTGATGCTCATCCTTTTGAGAGTTATAGAAATGCATCTTGGGGAAAAAAATTACACGAATATTTGAAAGTCCATCTGTTGACTTGGAGGGTCTTTACACTTCTGATCCCGAGTGTGTAGGTGACTCTGCATTTTCAACCTTCAGCAGAGGGGCAGAAATAACCAGCATTCCCTCTGGCGACACTGCACACTCCAGATTCATGGCGTCCACTTCATTTGGGATGCGGTACCTTTGGTTAAACTCCCGGGTCACTAATCCAGAACCATCCTACAGGACATTTTCAACAAAGGCAACTTTTAGCATTTAGGAAATGCAGAGATAAATGTAAACTAACTGTTGAGAAGAACACTCAAGTCAATTGGTTATGAGGGTTTGAACTGACCTTTTTCTGTTCGTGTTTTCCCTCTACCACAACATAGTCGCCTTTGACTTTCACCATCAGCTCATCAGGATTGAAGTGTTTTACATCGAGTTGCACAGTAAATCCATTTTGATCACAAACGACCTGTATATAAGGGTGGATGAAATATCATGCTATGATAAATTGTGGTTACGATGGAAACCACATGGGTTCATGAGTAAATTTATACACATTACAAATTTTGACTTACATTGCCCATGACATTTTAGTTTTTGACCTATATACAATTGAAACTTGTTTAAGACTTGATAAAATCTTATCAACTCACCTAAAAAAAAGTGATTGTTGATGGTTCTGGGTTTTGTTGTTGTTGTTGTTGTTTTATTGGAATGCTAGCAACATCATTAAATCTTACCATACAACTTCTATCAATCAGCCATAACATTAAAAGCACCTATGTTTTGGGTTCTCCTTGTGCCCCTGATTAGCTTTGACCCCTTGGGCCGTGGCTTTGCAGGACCAATGAAAGGACATTGGCAGCGGATTCTTTGGGTGCTGTGAATTATGCGGTGGGGCTTCTATAGACTGGACTTGGTTGCCTGGTGCATCCCATTTGGCGCTTGATTGTTTTGGGATCGGGCGAGTTTGGAGGTCATGTAGGCAGTCTTGGGCTGTTTGCCTGCTGGGCAGCATGTGCTGCAGGCTGTGGTGCACTGGATGTTCTGGTGTCTTTCTATCATGGTCAGCATTGATACAGTATGTTCGCCAATTTGTGCTGCATTGGCTTATCTGTGGTACCGGACCAAACAAGCTGGCCAATGTTCATGGTGGGCCTAGGGTACCCATGATCCTGTCACCAGTTTATTTTTATATAATATAATCAGTGTTAATGTTATGTGGTTTTAATGTTATGGCTGATTGGTGTTGTACCTTTTAAAAATACGGGATGGCCCAAAAGCCTGGCTTTATAGCCATTTTTTCTGTATATTTAATTGAATGTGTCAGATCTAAGATGGCTGAATGGAACAGGACCTAACACCACACTTTGAGGTCAGGTGACATCAGTACTCTATCAGAATCAGGAGGACAACAGTATAACATTACTTAAATATTAGGAAATGTTTTCAACAGTTTAGATTTTCAGCACTTATACACAGAGCCATGATGTCAATGATCATCAATTTATGCACTTGCTCGAATTTGTAATTTTAAATATTTTTCGGCTATAGATTCAGACTTTTGGGCCACCCAGTATAGTAATACTTTGTTTAAGCTGGTACTGTACTATCAAGGGTACACTTTTGTACCATTAGTATAATTTACATGATGTATAAATAAATTGGGCCATAATTAGTTTTAGAATAAAGCAAGGACAGGTATTATTATTATTATTATTATTATTATTATTATTATTCATTTGTTTGTTTATATTATCTTCCTGATTATTCCTACTAGATTTTATTAGTAGATATTATATTTGGAGAATACTCCAGTACTCCACAATCTATAATACATTCTAACAATGTGAAACAGCTTCAACAGTATGAGACAGTGTGTTAAGCTTCATGAAATGAGAAGTTTCCCCACCTGTGCTGCTCCTGTGTGCTCCTTCACCGGGATCAGCAGCTCGCTCGGGGTCCATGCGCAAGGTCCGAGTGTGTCCCCGAGCCGAGGCAGCATGGGCCGCAGAACCTTCTCCCAGATGATCCCGCTCACAGGTGCGCTGTGATGCAGGTCGAAAGCCATCCTTCAACAATACAAGACAAATAGAAAAATTGCAGAAGGGAAATGTTTGCTCTGCACAGAGCTAGTTCATGAGAACACTGTGGTTATTGCGCACAGGACGAGGGAGACCCCTCCTGATGGAAATAGCTCTCCACCCCTCACTCCTGCACAAATATGGAATCTAGGGACAGGTTAACCCTTTCCTGGATAAATGATTTACGCACATATTTTTACTCAGTATTGTATTTTATATGTGTTGATCTGTCTGAATATCTAAGTATTATTTATTTATTTATTTTTTTAAGATAGATCTTTTGTAAATTTAGGTCTAAAATGTAGAACAAGAAGTCTATAAAATAGACTTTCATACATTTATTTTCAAATATCAAATAACATCAACAGAAAGGTTTTAGTTGAGAACAGCCCCAAAGACAAATTAAAGTGTATTTAGTTGTAGAAAGATTAAGAGTAAACATATGCCATAGACAGCAACAGATTTTACACTAATTTACAGTAATGCATTCAAGTGATTTGGAGTTTATTTACCTCTTATTTCATAAAATAATAATAAGAAAAAATTATTATTATTTCTTTCCCATTCAAAATGCATGCATGTTGGAATTTACCTGTGAAATATGGCTAGTCTCTTGTGATAATATTCTCAATCTTCTGGGGATATGGAGAAACAGTGTTTATCCTTTCTCTTTCTCTCTCTCTCTCTCTTCTCTTACCTGCAGCTCTCTCTTGTTGCGCTGTCGCACCCCTTTATGTAGCCCGTGATGTGTGCAGATTATGTAAGCAGATTGATTTGGTAACAGGTCTATGATGTTCTATGGCTTTATCTTGCATATTAATCATTTTCAATATATTTCTGTATATTGAAAGGGTATGTTTTTTTCTTTTACTTTTATACTAACAGATAGAAAGAAATGAAGGAAATGTGCTTAATATCAAATACAACATACATATGTAACTAAAATCCAGTGAGCACTAAGACTGCAGAAATTGATTTTATGAAAATCAGTTTATGAGTTTATGACTTGGATTCATATCCTGACTTTTTTAATGTAAGCTAAATCAAACATACCACTGAAGATACACTATAGGCCCAAAGTTTTCTGGACACCTGACTCTCACACACCCATTCTTGGTTCTTCTCCAAACTGTAGCTGCAAAATTGTAATCACAATACCCGAGTACATAGCAAGGCCCATGAATACACAATTCCTAACATCTATGCTCTTTATTATAATGTAGTTTATTATAATTGCAAAGGGGGGATAAATCTGGACGGGGGTGTTCAATAAAGTCATAAAGTATTGTGATTTTTTTAAGTACACCCGAAGAAAACAGGCTTTACACAGGTAAATTAGATTACAGAATACTTCAAAGAATTTTATTCTCAACACAATTTTGCTAACAATTACAATATTGAGGTTATTATATAGAGCATTATATTGTGCTTTTTAGTCGCCATAAAAAAGTCGCCATTTCAGAATGGTCAAATTATTGGCCTGCATCACGCAATGGAAAAAATTTAAATTACTAGAATTGGGTTAACACATTATTAACACCTGGAAGGATAGGCTGAGCTGTGGCCTTCACAGGAGAAATGTTGTCAGAATAAAATTATGAATGAGCGTCAGAGATCACTTAAATGCTTGAAGTTGCACTTTAAAAAAAAAAAAAAAACAGTATAAACCATAGCTATGTTTAATAGTGGAAGTAAGAGCATTTCTATACACACAATATGGGGCGAACTGGCACTGGGACTAAACAGCTGTGTGCCCATAAGAAAACCACTTAATAGTTGAGACTAATCAGAAAAAAGGCTTGCTAGGGGTCAGAAAGATTGGAATTTGAAGCAATGTAAGAAAATCATGTGGTCTGATGAGTCCAGACTGACCTTATTCCAGCGCGCTATGTGTACATCAAGGTAAGAAGGGAAGTGTATGAAGCGATGCACCCCTCCTGCATTATGGCCACTCTACAGGCCTCCGGAGGCAGTGTTATGACCTGGTCGGGTCTAGACTCGGCAACGTTATGTGCCAATAAAATGAAGTCAGCTGATCTGAATGACCAGGTTATCACATCTATGTGACATGAGTTTTTCTTCCTTGATGGCACAGGCATATCCCAGGACTCAGATTGTGAAAGAGTGGTTCTGGGAGCATGAGGAACCATGAACTAGCCACCACGATGGGCATCATAATCAAAGCTAAAGGTGGTCAATTATGGGATATTAGTATGTGCGACTATTGTTTTTGGCCAGGTAGTGTAGTTTGTGCTATGCTACAGATTATAGCAGCTGTAAAAAGTATTTCCCTCACCAGCCTGTCTTTATTTTTGTCCTGAAATGAATAAGGCAAAATGATGCTGTTTGTAATGTTACCAGTTAAGTGGAAAGTGTCACCAGACGGTCATTTTACGAGTCAGATTTGAATTTGCTTTAAAAGGTGCCTAGTTTTAAGATCAAACATATAAGTGGGGTTGTAAATAAGGGGGAAAATCAGAGCCATTTAAAATATATATATATCAACACCTTGAGAAGCATTACATTTAAGAATTCATACGTGTTGTTTTCAAATTACATTTACTGGGCTAGTTAGTTACCCATCACAACCCTCCCACTGGAAACAAACCATCACTTATAACATAGCATCATCATTTTATTTGGGTGGTGAACAATAGCAACAGATGGGTGTCTATCATGCTGATGTTATTCTTAATAGCAATTTATCATGATGAAGTAGGTAATGAAGAAATAATAAATTGAACAATGCCACACGAGGGGAAACATGATCCTGGGAGAACACCATATCTGGTAACGAACGTTCTAGGTTGTTCAAGAGGAATTCGTTTGGTACCAGAGTTGACTGCACAACTGTGGAGAGTGACAACAGGCCACTTTGCCTTTCTGGACTTAGCAGCTCTGTCTATAAATAAGTTAAAAGCCTTGGTAACAACTCAGTGAGGCTGTTTCACAAGTACACGTGACTAGAAAAAGTCCCCATACGTTGTACCTCTTTAGGTCTTCCGTGATACGCGAAACCACCCAGGATTCCTGACAGAGCATGGATTTCTAGTAATGTTCCGCTACTTGGTTATAGTTGTGTAATTACTGGAACGGTTATCTAAAGTAAGGACAACGTCCTGGGCCAGAAAACCCATACGATGTAAAGGGATCTGGAAACAGTACACTCATGACATTTGGAAGTATATATGAACTACCTGCAATGCTTAGAGGACCATCAAGGTTATAATAATATTGCCAATGTGACTGTATTTTTGCTAGGTTAGATGAGAATTTATTCCAGTCTCATAAGTTCACAGCTCTATTGTCAGAAAATCAAACACAAGAAGTCAATTTTAATTAAGATTAATGCTTTTACAGGTATGGCCCAAAAAAATGGTACAAGGAACAGAATCAGTTGTTGGTCAGCGTTCTGAGAAAGGAACGAAAGGAAACGCGTTGGCATTATCACATCATACTCTCAACATCAACCAACCAAATATAAACTGCCCTGACTCTATTCATGAACAGGAACACTATGATCTGTCACGTAATGATTACTTGCTGGTCATTTTGGAAAAAACATAATTCGGATGCCTGACTGCAGAACTCATCAATCTTTTTTTTTTTTTTTTTATTGTAAAGATGCCAAGTACTGATGGTGGGAAACATAGTTCGCCTGCCATCAACAGTCTGACTAGAAGCTATTAAAAACAGCCTCGAGCGAGATCCCGGCTGGACGCGGGCTTAGAATTTGCCTGAACATGAGATCGGATTTCATGTTATGAGTTACACATCAGAGAGAATTCATTTGTGGATATTAGAAAGTCTGGAATGTCAGTCATGTTGTTGGGATTATAAGATTATAAGATTATGTAAATGAGGCGTGTGTGTGAATATGTACGTGGGTAAGTTGTTTGTCTCACTCATTTCTTATCACATTGCTAAGAGTCGCTTTCGTTCTGACGTGTTTCATTCTTTCACTTTCACAACAAGTCAAAAATAATATGACATGTTTATCACACTGTTTAAGAAATTTAAAAATATCCTCAAGCCTTCCAGAGGAAATAACAGGTGAGTAAGGAAAGTCTCTTTATGGTGTTCCGAGAGGAATGGTGAAGGAGAGATAATCGGCCACTTCGCCCCAATCTGCTCGGAAATGCTGGAAGATGGTGATCCACGTCGTGAGCACGGCCACCCACAGCAATAACCCCAGCGCCGACCGCTTCACATCTGCATAGAGGACGTTGTGTTTATACATTCGCAAAGAAACAACATTTACAAGCAATGTTTAAACCACGAAACTATATAGTACAGACAGAATACGAAGACTCGGCAGAAGCTTGTAGCTGTGTAATAAGTCAGCTTTAAGAGGTGCTCGGTGTCTTACTCACAGATTTTGATCTGTGGTTGTTCTGTGTAGGCGGGTTTGACAAAGGCCTCTTTAAAAAACCACACAACGTTCACCAGCCACAGGAAAGGCAGGAAGGCAAAGCCACCTATATCAGGCATGAAATCAAAAAGGAAATGAAGATAAATGTCACTATAGATAAATATATCTTTGACACAAAATTCACACAAATGTATATAGTAATATTAAATTATAATATTACACCTAGCAAACTTTTTTTTTTAAAAAATCAGAAATGTGTTATAGGCTGTTAAAGCTCAAACTAAAGACTTTACTTAATTATACAAACATAAAATTTTATGGTCAGATTCCCGAACACCACCATGCTCACTTTTTCTTTAATTACAGACTTGGGCATATTATTATTTTTTGTAAAAATTTTGTTAATCATGTCTGCATTATGATGTACAAAATCATTGAACATAACTTAAAAATTAATAAATAAATCACATTACAGCAGAATATTTTAATGCCTGGAAAGAAAGTAGCATGTGTTTGAGCTAGTTTTTATACATTATTCTTTGTATATTATACTTTTTCGATTAATCATTCAGTTGAAGCTTGGTTTGACGATCTTGCTAGTGCAGCTACATGTCTACTGTATTACTATCCTTGCTACTGGATGTTTGCTATTTCCTTCGGGATCAATAAAGTGTCTATGTATCTATCAATCTATCTATCGATATTACATGAGAGGCCAATTTTCAGATGGAAACCCTAATGTAAGCTCCTGAGTTTTGCATGAAAATAGAAATAAGGAAGTGTGACAGTTAACAGAAGAACTCATTCTCCAGCAAAACCTAGCAACTGTTTTACTAACAGTACTGCAAAATGTCTTGGGAACGTACTCAAAATGTGCCATAATCATATTTCTACATAAAAGACACTAGCTCGAAGAGCACTAAATAATAGTAATAAAATAAACACTGTCAGTATTTGGTGTGAAAACTCTTTGCTTGAAAATAATCAGTAGTGTTGTATACAGATTTTTGCAGTTTTATAAGTAAAACAACTGTTAGGTTTTACTGAGTGTGCTGGAGAATATGAATATGAACAAGATTTCTTCTAGTAACTTTGTCACACTCGCTGCTTTGTCAGAAATAATTGGTGCTCATCACATTCATAAACCAAGATTAATGGATCTTTTTTCCCCCCAGAAATAGAATTTCAGGCCTTAATGCCATATTTCACCAGGTTTTCTTGAAATGATAAATTGAATTTAAATAGCAGATTTACATCACAGAAAACAAATTTCCATTTTTTTTTTTTATGTTTCATGTTATATTACTATGCTACTAAGGAAATGCTTAAAGGCATGGACTGTAACATTATTTTTATGGCCTTAAAAAAAAGATTTTCAAATTTATGATTTGGTAGAAAGCTATTTTAGACGGCTGTTGGCATGGAAATTACAATAAACAAATAAATAAATTACATTTATTCAAGAAAAATTGATAAGTGACGTACCCAAATAATATTTTCGGCAAAGATTCAGTTTCTCCTCGTTGGAAACGCGCTCCAAATTCATGATTTTCTGCAAGAGATGTTAAAATAAATGTTAAATGATCGCAGGCAAAGCTTATCAAACTACTTCATATATTTCAGACTACCACCTTTACTGTTATTTCACAGTCTATTTATTTCCATGCCATAAATTGGAATCAAAAAGTTTCAAGATTAGCTCTGTTCTTTTTGCCGTATGTCCTCCTTAGACATCTTAAAACCTGGCAGTAGAGTCCGCTACTAATGGTCTGGCTCCTGGGGCCGATTTCCTGATGCCACAAATGTCAAAAAATATCAAAGACGATGAGCATGCACTTGACCTCGCGTTAAATCAACGTTGTGGATTGTTCTCCGATGATCATCATGCAGTTTAGACATTTTCGGGGTTTGAGCTAGCTGAAGGTCGGTGCTCCCTGTGACGGTTCGTGCAGCCTTGTGCTGCCATCTGTTGGTGTTTTACAAAACTAGTCTCGAAACTTTTTTATACCACCTTGTACCACAATCCATTAATTGCACATGCGCGTTCATATATTCAATATGTCAAACATCATGCCTAGTAAATCTGTCTCTGTCCATTTTTTACATTTTTATTTTTTCTCCCCTTACTGTTTGTTTGTGAAGCAAAGTACCAAGTTACTTCCTTTGTATGATTGCATACTTTACTGTTAAGAAATTATTCTGATTGCTCATCACGAGGTAATAGAGTAGTACGCTTTGTCTGTAGAACTATAAAGTTGGTGCCACCTAGCGGCAAACAGCGCGATTACACAAATACACTCACTACGCAAGCCGTGCTTTAAAGCTAACATTTGCTCTACAAATCAGATTTAATAAGCGCGCGCACAAAGTAACATAAACTGTTAAAAGACAAATATATTTACAGGTTATATATATACTAGTCGCTGTTTAATTCCCCAGCTGATGTGTTAGCCCCTCTGCTCTGCCTAGCGGCGACGCTTTTGTATCGAGACTTCAACAGCTAACGGAGGCTAGATAGCGGAGCTAAAACAGGAATTTCTAAGTATTTACAACGCGGTGAGAAATCTAAAGCTGTGTGGTCCGGTTAATGAAAATCAATACCTCTATTGGGAACACGAATCAGTAAGCGGCTGCTCACAAAACGCAATTTTGAAATCGAAAATGGCTTTTAGGCGAAGAAATAACTAACATCCGCTTCCGCATCAGGGGTGTGACATGACGTCAGAGCTGGCTGGAGTGATGGGAAATGTAGTTCGTGACACGAAAAGAGTTGTAGGACGTCCAAAGCCAGTATTTTATGAATGGTGAGTGTTCTCCATGCTGCACGATGGAGAACCACCTCCAGGGTCCGGGTTGGATTCCCATCTCCGGGTCTGCGTGCGTGCAGTTTACATGTTCAAACTTGGTGGGTTTCCTCTGGGCACTCCAGTTTCCTCCCTCAAAACATGCAGATTAGGCTAATTAATGCTTTCAAATTGCCCATAGTGTGTGAATTAACATGAGTGTGTGTCCTGCGATGGATTGGTATCCTGCCTCATGCCCTAAGTCTCCTGTGCTAGGCTCCAGGCCCCCCGCGACCCTGTATACAGGATAAAGCGGTATAGCGCTCTGAGTGATCGAGGGTGTTCTCCACATTAATTAAATATATGTTAGTTATACTTGCTTGTGATCATTTCACTTGACAAGTCATAACTATCCAAATGACAATTAAATACAGTTGATTAAAAGCTCTACCAGTTAAACGTGTGGAGAACACCTTCAATCACTTGTTGTCTATACCACTTTGTCCTGTTAATATATCATGTTTCAAACCTATGTTTAACAAATTTAGCTTGTTTAACAACTCAAACCTACTCATTCACTCTCTATACCACTTATCCTGTTCAGTGTTGCGGTGGGCCTGGAGAATACTCCTGGGGACTATTTAGCACAGTGGATTCGCACTTCCAGAGTCGAGAGTTTGATTCCTGCCTCGGGTCTGTGTGTGAGAAGTTTGCATGTTCTCCCCATGCTCCCAGGGTGGGCAATACCAATCACCTAATGTGCACATGGACAGAACAAAACAACAAAAACTAATTATACATGTATAATGTATATATGTATACTAATATACATTTATATAACTTATAGCAATACATTTAGAATTAATTCATAATTTAAATATTTACACAAGAAATATAAAGTGTTCAAGTGTTCACCTGAAATGAAAAGATCATTAAAAAGAAAGCTCATACTGTAATTCGATAAAAAATGACATTATCTATCTATCTATCTATCTATCTATCTATCTATCATTCATACATACCCCTGGAGATATTCAATTGTATATATAAGATATAAATTTTATCTAATTATAAGGATTCCTTTTAATGATCTTTGTATGTTATGCATATACCAAGTCAGCCAAAATAATGTATACACACTTTAGGAAAAGAAAAACTTGCATAAATATTTAAATACTAAATGCATTGCTATAAGTTATATATTGATACATATAATAATTTTTATTAATATTATATTAGTATATTATGCATCCTTATATATATTATTTTTCTCTTCTTGAAGTGTCTATAAATTTTTTTGGCTGACTTTAATAGCCTAAAATATTGCTTGACCTTTGCTTTATCGTTCATAACGTCCCAAAGTCAGTAACTATTTTGAAGATTTTCTTATGCATCCACATATAATAACTCTTGCACTAGAGTCTCCTCCGCCTGTCTGCGCCTCCATTTCCCACAATGCCTTGCTGCCTCCCCCTCCCAATCAGGCGCTTTCCCTCTCCGCTGAACTCGGAGCTCCTCTGTATATCGGTGTTGTTGAAGCTAGCGATGGCAGCGGCGGCGGGATGCGGCTCGGCGGCCGCGGCTGCAGGCGGGGCGGCGGGCGGTGTGGCCGCGGCTCGGGGACGCTTTCCCGGGCGGCCCTGGTCGTCGCGCAGTCGCCTGCGCTCAGAGAAGCGGTGGCAGCTCGGTCGCTCGGGGTCGGAGCAGGACGAGAGCGGTGGCGGAGGCCCGAGGCCTGGAGGCTGCCTGGCGCTTGCGTGCGGAGAGGACCCGTCTCACCTGCGCCTGCTCGGGATCCAGGCGTGCTACAAGAGCCTGGGGGAGGCCGGCTACAGCTCGAGTGGAAGCGAGGAGGTCGGTAGCTTTATTCTGACCCGGGCCTGCTCCTGCACCGAGGGGAAGTTTAGTTTGGAGAAGCTTGTTAGCATCACTGGAACAAAATACAAGCGCTAGCGAGAGCGAGCGAGCGAGAGAGAGAGAGAGAGCTGCGGGCTAACGCGACTAGCAGCCTGCTTTCAGTTCCGATGTGTGGAGAAAATGGAGACAAAACCTGCCATGAAGTTAGTAGATCAGGAGTGGATATGACAGCTGTGCGCGTGTGTGTGCGCGTGAGATCGCG
This sequence comes from Clariallabes teugelsi, assembly GCA_030014215.1. Taxonomy (NCBI): domain Eukaryota; kingdom Metazoa; phylum Chordata; class Actinopteri; order Siluriformes; family Clariidae; genus Clariallabes; species Clariallabes teugelsi. Next base: position 9,154,141 of record JAQMYG010000003.1, on the reverse strand, counting down.
CGCTGCTTACAGGAACACAACGCTACATTTTACACTGCGATTAGAAACAATGTTTCTGCGTTCACAACAGTGTGTGTGTGTGTGTGTGTTATCGCGGAGGGGGAGGGGGCGAGCTACTGTAGCAGAGGAGCTAACGCCACTAGACCTGTGTGTGTGTGTGTGTGTGTGTGTGTTTGCGCACTGAGCCACATCTGACTGCTTTGTAGATTGCGGCTTTACAAATTCGTCGCTGCATCTCTAATGCATGGGGCTGTTTTGATGAGGAAGTTGATGTGGGTTCATTACAAGCTGCTCGTGTGTGTGTGTGTGGCCTGATGAAGACCAAAAGGGGCTACAGTTCACTCACACACACAGAAATGGGGGAGAAAGAACACTGAGAAAAACAATGTCAGTAATAAAACCTAAGGAAGAGTTCAGTCCTTCTGCACATTGTAATGAATATAATGGACTTTGGTCACTTATTATATTTATTATTAGCTACTGTATATGTAATCATTTAATATAAGGTCGTGTATGGCGTAAATAACTGGACCTACGGTTCAGTACTTCTTGAAAGCTGTTCAGACTCGGTTCACGTTTCACTCAGTTAATCGTTTAAGAGTTTATTTTTTCTGCCGGGATTTTATTTTTATTCATACCAAAATCTGTCTTTGTTCCCCCACACTGTGCATGCATAGGACTGGAATACTTCTGACATGCATAAAATGACCAGTTAAAATAAACACAGGTGATGTATGTATATTAGGGCTTCATGATTTTATTTAAAACCATCACATTGGGATTATCTTTTTCACATATTGCGATTTAAACTGCGATATGTAATTATTAAATGTACCATTTTGTATTCAGCCGTGCTTATCTAGGATAACACCAAATAATGCCACGAATGATCTAATTAAAAGGATGTTTGCCAGAACTAATTTATGTATAAAGAATATAAATAT
>JAQMYG010000003.1:9135276-9153157 GCA_030014215.1 Clariallabes teugelsi | reverse complement strand
ATATATATATATATATATATATATAAAACCTTAAATTATTGAGAAACTTTGCATGAATTCTCAACTATGCGTATATTACCTATTCAGCACAGAGGAGATCACACCAGGATTTGATTCAAATGGACTAAACGCTGCATAAGTTAAATCGTCTTTCGTGTTTGGAAGTTCTCTACATCTCAGTCGTGTAAACCTCAAAAACGATGTGTGGGAGATGAGAAAATGCCATTTCCTATCTGAACGTCACAGCTAAATTCAGTTCCAGTTCAGATTTCTCAAATCGTATCAGCTATTTTTGGCGATTAATTGTGTAATAGTGTACATTGCATTATATACTGTGAAAAAAGTGCATTGTGGGTGTTCCCCCCCCCCCCCCCACCCAGTGCTCTTGTTACATCATTTTCTGCCGACGCCAAGAATCAGACGGATTTAAAATATAGAACAGTACAATATACATAAACATAGCATTTTATAGGTCTTGTTAGAGATTAAGTATGTTTTTAAATGTCCTAGATCAGGTGTATTGTGTGTACCTGGTACTATGGGCAAGTGATTAATCTCGGGCAGATTACCGAGCCCCGCAGCATCTACATCAGATTGTTATAATGAAGATCAAACCCCTCATTTTGTATTCAGATAGCGTGTGGACTTGTAGTACACATAGAACTTGTGGTGTAACAGTTACGATGTGTGTATCGTGATGACCTTCTCGTCTTTTTCATCATTTACCCAGAGATCATTTGTCCTGTACAAATGTTCCCTATTCACATTACCCTTATACACTAGCTGTGACACTTTGTGTTATGGCTAGAAACTTTATCCACCATAAAGAGTACTTTGTTTTATTGTCAAGTTGTTTCTGAGCTTTCAAAATGCTGCTGATTTCAGTACACACACACACACACACACACACACACACACATACACACACACCTGCACTGGACGCAGTAGTATTTTGCAGCAGGTCTGGATGATTGATGTAATGAATAGTTGAAATGACAGCTTAGTTCTGGTGATGATAATCCAAATTTCTATGACAAGTCCTGTGTCGTGGTTTTGTCATTTTTTAATTTTTATTTCTACAGTAGTATGATACTACTGCTTGGCAAGTGCGAACACAAGTCTTTACTTCTGTTTTTGCACTTGCTACCAAGCTTTCCTTGCAGTAAAAGGAAAAGCACAAGATAATCCTGTGCTTTTAAATAATATGTAATATAATAATATATAATATATACATAGTGTAACAGATTGAATAAAGATTCACAGACACCACCTTTTTATTTTTGGATCCAATGGGAATATCGGAGTATCAACCTGATACTTAAGTCATGTTAGTTGACTTTCTGCAATGACGTGGTTTAAAAAAAAATAAAGTATACGGTGTGTGTACATCTTAAATTTTGCACATGCATGTGTAAAAGGGGAACGGAGAACAGAAGGTAAACAAGGCATTTTCAAGTGTTCTGAGAGATCAAGAACAACTGAGCTGGTTCTGAGTGACTTTTACAAAGTACTAATAATGAATTGGATACAATATGTGTATTGCATCTAGCATTTTTTCCCCCTTTGTTTGTTATTGTCCTCTTCAGAACACAGCACACTTTTTGTAGTGCCACATAGGGCTGATAGGGAACAGTCAGTGTTTTGATTACATCTTTGATCTTTGTTAGCATTTTACATTTTGTGTGTTCAGGCGGAAATGTGGTTCTGTTTTTTTTTTTGTTGTTTTTTTTTGCACTTTAAGTTCATGCATCACTAACGAGCATGTTTAGTAATAATTCAGGATCACTGTTTTTACATTTACATAATTTGGCCGATGCTTTTAACCAAAGCAAAACATGTCAGACAGTTTACAGCTGAGCACTTCAGGGTTAAGGTTTTTGCTCAAGGATCCAAGAAAGGCAGTCTCATCGACAATGGCAGAGAAATGGACCACATTTTATCCCACTTTGGAGCTCTGTTTCCAGTTAAATTGGCGCCTCAAGTGCTCTCATTGTGTTTTAATCTATCGCATTTCTCAGATCAGAGACTTTCAGTTTATATAGTCAAATTGTTGGGAGGATTTAAATGTGAATCACTATTATGGATTTACATTTATATATTTTATTCACATAAAAAGTGAAATCACCTTATGGACGTATACAAGCCATCGCAAAAGGCTGCAGTTTATTCCAAGTGACATTCGCGTAGTCAGGAATTTATGTACAGTTTGACAATTATTGGTTTAAGTGTTTTTTCTTTTCTTCAGTCATTTCGGTGTGATGGAGAAATAGTGGCAAACGTTAATGAGGATTTGTCTGTTATTTGGTGTTAGGCTAGATGAATACATTTGATCGCTATGCGGTAGGTTTAATAGTGAAATATTCCAGCTGAAATCGCAATTACAATGTGTTTCAAAAGAATATTTTATTTTAGCAATAATGTAGCAATATTTTTTTTCGAATTTTTTAACAGAATTGTTCTTCCTTTATTAACGACAGTTGTGCGTGATATTCTGCTCATTGAATCATGACTTTTCTAGACAGTAACCTAATGTAGTTCCTGTTTCACAATGCTTTGTGTTTAAAGATGCAGACTTATGATCTTAGGACCAGATATTTTCCTATTTAAAACATTTTGCGTGATCAGAGGATTTTCTGATCGACAGAAAATCCTCTTTTGTGTGCAGTGTGCCAACCTCTCTCTCTCTCTCTCTCTCTCAATCTCTCTCTCTCTCTCTCTCTCTCTCTAACTTCCTGTCTATGATGGTAAGTGACCAGATGATATTTGGGTGGAATATCAATCCTCAGTACACCAGGTAGTGTGTGTTACTCTGACTAAAGCGTATCAGACACACCTCAGTTTTACTGCTAGGTTGCAAATAGTCCAGTAATAAAAAAATATACCAGGATGGCAGTCTGTCTTCCTACAAAGTTAGGTATGTAGTGCTTTGTATGACAAACTTATAGCATAAGTCATAATCCAAGTTCTGTGCTGAGAATACTCCAAGTGCTTTCTCAGTGTTAATGGTAAGAGAGAATGCTGGATCATGACAAATGTGATGGTCGTACACCAAAAAATGCTGGTGGTTGACACCTGGTGTAAATCATGTACAATAGTTAATAATAAAATGAGTTAATTCTTTTAATGCAGACTAAAATGCAATTATCGTTGTGTTTGGGGGAAAAAAAAAAAAGTCAACACCCACTCAAATAATTACAGCTAATAATACTAATGTCTGTGCTTTTGTTGGTGTTGATTACAGGGATCTGAATTCAAAGGCTTTGAGGCTGAAAATGAAAGCAGCAGTGTTCCTAAACAATCCCGAAGAAATCGTGCCAGACGTAAGTGACGTTTTTTTAAACGTGTTTGAAAATTTTCTACATCTCAGTGCAAATACTGGGTTATGTGAATCCCTCAGACTGGATAAAATTGTAGCTAACATTAATGTATATTTAAGCAAAAAGGGTTGGAGAGCCCTTGCATGTTAATACTGTGTAACTGACGGTGTATTTTTTTTTGTGTGTGTTTGTTTTCGTATTAGCTATACATTTGTATATCTGAATAGACCTAAACCTTTTATTATACTTGAGCTTTTTTTGTATTTGGTAAATAGTCACTATGAACCATTGTGTTAGGTTATATTACACTTGGCTTATGGTCATTAAAATAACTAATGGAGTATCTAGTAGTGTATTTATTAAATCTTTTTTTACCTAGCATGGCACACAAGCCTAATATGGTAATTACACGATTACAGTTATGGTTAGTGTTCAGTTGTACATTTACCATCATTTCATCCTCAGTTCGAATAACATTATAAAAAGAAATCTCTTATTTCAAAACTGTTTTTCTCCTAGGTATTCGTGCACCAACAAATTTGTCAAGAGGGGTATGTCGGAAACCGGCTCCAGCAGCGGTCACAGCTGTGGAGAATGTTCAGGCGCCTCAGAAGGATTCTGGAGCTACACAGGAATCTCACATCAAAGAAGCGTGTGATGATATTTCAACAGAAGATGCTGTTCCATGCTCAGATAAGCTAACAAAACAAAGACGGAAAAGAGGCTCTGTGAAAGATGACGTGTCATCTGCTCCGAGAATCACAATCAAGTTAGTGACTAAGAGGAGAGTTAAGGTGGATGCTCAACAGAAGTCTGAAACTAAGGAAGATAAGTGTGCAGTCCTCTCAACTGCACAAGTGAAATTAAAGAGAGGTGCAAAAGCCTTAGAAAGTAGCTCTGTTGAGGTAAAGGAAGAGGTCATTACAAGAAGGCGTGGGCGATCTGCATCTGTTGCCCAGAGTGTGCCAGAAGTAAATGACCAAAAGGTAGAGGAAAATTTGACGAACTCAGCCCGCAAGACTCGTTCTGCATCACGTAGTGACACTGTAGAGCCAAACGCTGATGAAAAGAAGGCCAAACCAACGGTCAGCGTGTCAAAAGAAAGCACAGAAGTCCAAAAGCTTGTGATTCGAAGACGCCACAGATTAGACTCGAGCCATGTTGAGCATTTGGGAGACCACAAAGATGAGGCCACTTTATCAGAGTCTGTGTTAGAGGTGTCAACAGTTGAGGAACCTAAACCACCTTCGAGGAAGAAAAAGAAAAAACGGAAAAAGAGGAATCGGAAGGAGAAGGGTGACGAGAACTTCAATGCATTGTCTCAGCAACCGACAGGAGACTCAATAGAGAACAATTTTGTGGGAATTCCAGGTTTAAAATTAACACGGATACGAAACCCAAAAGCCAGGTCACGTAAGAAATGCAGTAAGTTTATTTGGACCCTAACACTGGTAAAATGCAAAAGCAAAACTGTTAGTCCACATCCCCAAGAAAATCTAAGCCAAGCACCAGAAAGCCTTCACAAAGAAACAGAAAGTTCCTCCAAATGTGCAGAAGAGCAAGATGTTTCAGCAGAACCTACATCAAGTCCAGCTGACACTTCAGAGACCAACACTTTGCAGGAACCAGAAAGTAAAGAATTGCTAAACACTGCTAATGTTAGCCCAGGAATCCCAGAAAATACAGACATCACAGAGAAAGATGATGAGAACTTAAGAAAGCCTGAGCTGGCCATTGATAAACCTGACAAGGATGTATCAAGAGAGGATAACAAGGAGGATAGATTGATAAATGCTGGTAAGGTGACCTCAAGAAGAAGTGAGAAGGCAAGGTCGAGAAATGATGGTAAGGTGCTCTCAGGCAAGAATGAGGACGCAAGGCAGAGAAATGATGGGGTGACCTCAAGAAAGGATGAGGAAACAAGACCAAGAAAGGATGATGAGGCGGCGTCAAGAAAGGATGAGGAAACAAGACCAAGAAAGGATGATGAGGCGGCATCAAGAAAAGATGATGCGGCGGCGTCAAGAAAGGATGAGGCGGCGTCAAGAAAGGATGAGGCGACCATGTCGAGAAATGATGGTAAGGTGACCTCAATAAAGAATGAAGAGAGGATGTCGATAAAAGATCGTGAGGTGACCTCAGGAGACAACAAGGAGTCAAGGTCACGATGTGATGGTGAGGTGACTCTAAGAAACGGTGAGGAGCCTCAGGTTTCTGTTACATCTGAGGTTCTAGGAGAGAAGCATCCAGAGAGAGGTCTAGGGTTGATAGGTCAGGATTTTGTTCCTGCCCTTCAATTAAAGGTTTCTTCCTCACCAGGAGAACACAGCAGCTTAAAGCAGTCATTTGCTGTCCAGCAAGCCACAACTACACCTGAACTTAAAGAGGTTTCTAAAGATGGTGATCATCAGTCTCCAGCAGAAATAGAGAACCAGATAGAAACTATGACTCTTCCCTTGATGCCCAAGACAAGGCGCAAATTCAGTCTGAACTCTCCTCGAAAAAAGCGTGTAAGGCATAAACCCTGGACAACTTCTAAGAGGAAATGTAAGAGTGCTCCTTCTGGCGATGACACAAACTCTAAAATGATTGCCGAAACAGAGGGTTCTGTAGCTGAAACAGAAGCTCCAGTCACTCAAATGGAAGCTCCAGCCACTGAAACGGAAGCTCCAACCACTGAAATTGAAACCAAGATGGGGGAATTACCAGAATCACATGAACAACCTAAACCGAGGAAGTTCTCTCGTCAAGCTGCTCTCTCAGAAGCAAAAGGGTCTCTAACAGGACATGAAGCACCAATATCTGAAGCAGTTAAACCTCCAGGTGTCAATTCTGCTTCAACTTCACCTCAACCTGTGACAGAAACACAGCCAGAAATTAAGGAAGCTCCATCAACAGAGGCTGCCGAAGTCTTGGTTTTAGAGCCTCATATGAGAGTCCCTGATCAAGCAGAGCCTCCTCATCATGCTCAACATCCAGTCAAGCATGGCAAGAAACGGCGAAGATCTTTTATAGGACAGAGGTTAAAAACTCGCAGAAAAAGGTTGCCTCAAAGACAGTTATCAGAAGAAGGCGATGATGTTTGCTCAACAGTGGTAGCTTCCGAGCCAGCACAGTCCAAACTAGTTGGTGTACAGAAAACGAAATACATGAACACGCCTATTTCTTCAAGTCTTTCTTACATTCTTGAAGACAAAAAAAGGAGGGCAAGGCTTTTTGCACAGCAAGTGGAACGTGAGCTTGGTCCTCAACGTTATGATCAAAAAGAACAAGAAAAGCCTTCTGCTGATGAAAAACCAGACACTGATTCTATTGACGTCCAACCTGGTAAAACAAAATTTGTTAAAAACATTAAGCATTTTATAATGCCAGTGGTCAGTGCTCGGTCCTCACGAGTGATCAAAACACCAAAGAGATTCATGGATGATGCTGGCATGTCGGATCTGCCACGGAGAAATGCACAGAAGAAAGGACACCAGTTGGGATTGAATCCAAAATTAAAGAAACATGATGGAGGTGATGAAAAAGATGAGCCCTCCTCTCTTCCATCACAGGATGAGGAAGATCTTCTCTCAGATCTGCCCGAAGCGCAGTTAGATCTTGATTTGTCCTCTGCCGAAGAATCCAAGCTTGAGCCAGTAAACGACCTGGAAAACCTAGGTGAAGATAAGTCCTCCAGCAAGAGAAGATCGCTACTTCGAGACCCAGGATTTAACTGGCAAGTCCTGGAGCCTGCAGGTGCAGAGCTCTACAACTTTGACCAAGATATTGAAAAGGAGTACGAGGCCTTGTTGTCCGCAGAAGATTTTTCGTTAGATTCAATAATTGACCCGCCTCAGAAAAAGAAGCCGAGCATTAAATTCAGGAAGCCACCATCCCAACTAAAGCTCTATAAGAAGCTAAAGGATGAGCTTAACTTTGGTCCCAACAAGAAAAAGCTGAAACCACTTCCATCGGTTGCAATGGGGAAAGCCGTTTTACCACCGTCCGAGGCACAAAAGGTAGATTTCGAGAAGGAAACCAGTTTAATTCAGTCTCTTTCTGATATTAAGGCCGAAAAGGCTAAACTGAAGATCGAGGATCTTGACAGTCCAGGGGTTGTTCGTAAAGTGTCGATCTGTGTACGTGCTCTCAGCAACAAGTTGTTGGCGCAACAGCAGGAAGAGCAAGAGGATGATATGCAAGATGAATTTTCTATTCATACAGACATTTCACTTCCCAAGAAAACCATGGGTAAGCCGTCTGCATATTTAAAAATCTTTGTTGTTCTGGCATTCTTTCAAGCATGGATCTCATAGAAAAAACATCTGCAGTGATTAACTTAACCTAGGTTTATTCTCGTTTTATTATTAGACATAGAGAACATGTTTGAAGCTGAATCAAGAGATCAGACGAAGTCAGACAAAGTAATTAATCAGAAGAGTAAAGACGTTGAGTCAAAGGAGAGAAGCTTTGTCCAGCGTCCTCACTTGTCAGGCGCCAACAAGCGCATGTTCAACCTCCTCAAGAAAGCCAAGGTTCAGCTCATCAAGATTGATCAGCAGAAACAGCTCAAGTCATCTGGGGTAGGAAAATAAAAAACCTTTGTTATTCTTGCAGTTTTTAGGCTATAAATTTACTGGACAACTTTTTTTTTTTTTAACCCCTTTAGTCTCACTTGTATATTGGCAGTTTCCAACCACTTTTCATTACATGAAAGTTTTCAAACAGGCAGGGTCAAAGCTAACAGGTGCTTCCTCTGAGACATATGAAGCCAACCGCCGTGTCATTTTAGACGACTTCTTGTGCTGTGTCACAGGGGAGGAATTCTCTCTCTCTCTCTCTCTCTCTCTCTCTCTCTCTCTCTCTGTCTGTCCTCTTTGCATACATGAGCTCACAGATTGCTACGACTGGCTGGCGTCACTTTGATTGACGGGGCACAGAATAACACCATCCCTAGCACTCCCGGATACATGTAGCTGTGGCATACATTTGATTCCAACTCTTTTGTGTTTTGTCAATGCTTGTGTTTCACATCACCTTGGAGAAGAATTCTGCAATACCTCTTCTGCCATGAAGAGGGCTATGAGTTCACACATGACAAGCGTTTTTTCTTTCTGGTTAACCAGATATTTAAGTAACATATGTTGATATAACCACATTATCTTATTTTCATTAAGTTTAATTTTACGGTTTCTGTTATTATTAGACATGGAGAACATGTTTGTCTTTTGAATTGTTTTTCCTTTTGTGTTTCAGCAAATAACATAGAGATTTAAGTGATCCATGGAGTCATTTAAATGTTTTTACAATGTAGGACAACTGTCTGTGAAATTTTCATAAAAGTCATGACTTTGTGCTGTTTTTCTTTTTTTTTTTTTTATGGGTGGGATAAAATATCCTTGTGGACACAAGAGCCAAATAAATTCAGTTACATATAATTAAAACAATTGAAAGCTTTTATATTTTAAATATTAATTTGAAAAATCGCTTATTTGTTAACTTTACAGCTCCTGCCAGAAAGCCGAATCACAGCTGGGAGGCAGATCAGGAAACCCATGATGCCATTTAAGCATTCCTGTCCTGAAAAGACCGTTGCTTCACCAGAACAAGTAATTCTGCAGTCTCCATGTAGCTTAGCCATAATTAGATCGTTAATTAGATGATTATCAACTTGTTTTACTAAACTCCACGTCCCTGTCTCTTTGCTTGGTTATGATTGTTCCTCCAGGAGCCGGCCAGAGGAGGTCCACGCATCAAGCATGTTTGCCGAGCAGCAGCTGTGGTTCTGGGGCAGCCTCGCGCCATCGTCCCAGACGATATCCCCAGACTCAGTGCTCTTCCTCTCCATGAACGATCAGGCATTTCACCCTCACCTGCTGCTAAAGGTAATGGTGCAATTTTTAAAATAGTATTAATAAAAAATGAAATTATGGCAGTTCATAATACAAACAAAACATGTTGGTCAGTGATGTCCTTGCGTATCAATATTGTGCCCAATTAAATAATTTTACAATTATTTATCAAGTTTAAGTAAAAGGAAATATTTTAGAAAGTTTAGGAAAGTTTTATTTAGATTTTTTTTATATAGTTTTACTAGTACTTTCTATCACACTGTACAAAATCACCCTATTTTCTTTTAAATCTGTAAATTGTTGTTTTGTAAATGTAATCAAATTTATTATTTGGCACTATAATATACACAAAATCCCAGGCTGTTATCATATAAATGGTGACCCTGAGATTAAATACACTAGTCTGTATTAAAAGTCTATAAAAAGTTGCATTGGTTCACTTTAGCTAAGCTTACTTAATTCTTTCGATTGGAATAAATTTATTTGTTGGAGTGTTATTAAAGCTATATTTCACTGTAATTAAGATTCTGAAAACTATCCTGTTTATTTTACAATGTGCGAATCTGTCTGTTCAGTGTCTGAACTGGTAGGTAATTACTGTACACGTACCTGTGCTACATTTACAGATGTGGAGTCGCACTCTGACCCAGACAGCCCTATAACGCAAGAGCAGAGGACACCCAAGTTTCGCAAAGCACGTGCACACGCGCGTCGATGTGGTCAGTGTAAAGGCTGCCTCCATGAAGAGGACTGTGGCAAGTGTATTAACTGCTTGGACAAGCCCAAATTTGGTGGCCGTAATACCAAAAGACAGTGCTGTGTGTAAGTGTTCACTGGGAAAGAAAATGTCTATGGAAATGTGTGTGTGTATGTATGGTTATGTTTATTATATAATGGGTCCTCATTTGTTAAACTGCTCAGCTCTTAACTTTTGTCTTAAAGGTTTAAGAGATGTGATGAGGTTGAAGAAAGGAAGGCCATGAGACTATGTGGCAAGCTCTATAAAGGTACCGTCTTTGGTCTTTGTACAATTTCGTAATTGCATTCATATTCTCAGGAGCTTTCGTTGGTCATTTACTTGTCTGACATTCCATTTAATTAATTAAAAACGCTTTATGAATTACACTGTGTTAAATTAGAATTTGCAGGTCTTAAATTTAGCTTTACGGCACTTGGCAGTAAACGTAGTCCAACGCCGTAACCACTCAGCTACCCCTGTCTTAGTTTTTTGTCTTTCCTGTTGAATCTAATTTGGAAGCATTACATCACCGTCTGCTATCTATTAAGTGTTGTTTCTCAGGGAAATGTAAATTCAACCAAAAGTCACTAGAGAACAGTGAATACTCTCACTAATTAACTCCTTTGTATTGCACGGTCGATTCTTTCAGCTTGCCTACAGTGCTAACTCTCTCCCCCCTCTCCCTCTCTCTCTCTCTCTCTCTCTCCCTCTCTGTGTGCTTTATGTGTAGGGCAAATGAAGAGACGTCGCTCATTAGTCAGTACTGGTCACTCGAGTAATGAGGAGTGTGAAGTGACCGAAGCTGCCTCTGTAGGAGGGGACGGTCAGAGCCCATCATTACGGAAGCAACCCAAACGCACCGTTAAACCGCGCTACTACTGCGACCTGCTGGATTACGACTCTGATCTTGACCCGGACATGAGCAGAGCACCAAACTCCACCTCACCAGCCCGAAGGAGAGCACCTGGTCCACGCAACAATGGTAAGAACAAGGAAACAAGAAGGAAGAGTTACTCATTTCAGAGCCATATTTGTATCTGTGTTTATGGTTGATAGGTTGATACTCGTTTTTTTTGTTTATGTGTGTTTGTGTTTAAATACGTTGGTTGTTGAATGTATTGGTTTTGATGTGTCCGATCATTTTTGTTGAGTCCAACTGCTTTCTTCGATAGCGGTGAAGCCAGAGTCTCAGGTTATGCAGTTTGGTGGTGACGGTGTCCCCAGTCTCATGTTGTGAGTTTAAGCAGCACAGTGTTCTGAGAGGTGCTGTCTGTCATCACAGTGCAAACTGTGAGCTTTGGCCCTAGTATTATATTCAGCTGTCACTCTGTTTTGTTCTCAGGAGAAGTTTGTGATGACGTTAAAAAGTTTTTGTTTATTGTTGTTGTTGTTTTTTTTTTTTAAGTTTCCTAATTAAGATAGATGGTTAGATATTTTATTGATCCTGAAGGAAATTCCAGACATCTTGTAGCAATAGAGACAGTAACACAAAGACTCGTTTGTAGGGGGTATTGCAGACTGTATTGCAGACAGAATGTGAGAGCTGGCCAAAGGTCATGAGTCTTTAAAAAAGATGGAATACATGCAAAACATAAAAAAATAAAAAAAGAGATAATACTGGCTTGGTACTGGCACTGCATCTGGGTCTGGGCATTGGCTGGGAATCGAACCCGGGCCTTCCCCATGGCAGGCGAGTGAACAGCATGAAACTGACAGTTGATTGTGTCTATACGTATTGGCATAATATGTAATCTTGAGATTAGCGGGCAGATCTTTTTTTTTTTTTTCCTTTTTCCTTATTTTCTCACTAATTTTAGTAGTGTCCAATCCTCCCCGTCACTAGGGGGCTCCCACATTAAGGCTACTACTACCATTCAGCCGGGAGGGCCGAACCACGTGACGCCAGCCGACTGCATCTTTTCGAACTGCTCGCTCACGCACCGTTGGGGGAGGCGTAACACACTCTGAGGACAGCGCTATCCGCTCCCTCCGCGTGCGCGAGCTCACAGACGCCCCTGATTGGCTGTAGATCCGTGATTAATGTGGGAGCACTAAGTACGTCTCATCCCTCTCCTCTGAGAGAGCTCGGCCAATCAGCTCTCTCTAGACCTCCGGCTGTGAGAGGTTACAGCATCACCCGGGAACCGAACCAGCGATCTCCGGATGATAGGGCGAGCACTTTACCACTGCGCCACTCGGAGGCCCAGCGGGCAGATCTGAAGCTAAAAGACGAGCATGTTATGCGAGTAGCACCGTGATGTACACAGCAGAAAAGCCTTAAGCCTAGATCTCCTAGTCTGCATTCTCAAAACCCCTGTTGAGAGGTGTTGAAAAGCTAAATAGCTCTGGGAAGGATTTTTTAAGTGTGTCAGTCGAATGTGACCACAGTTATGAATAAGGCACTATTTAAGTCACCATTATTAGTAGTAGAAGTAGTAGTAGTATTTATATCATTTGCATTATTTACACTTTTTACAGCATCACAAAGGTGTCTAATTGTTTGTGTGTGTGTGTGTGTGTGTGTGTGTGAACTATTCACAGACTTTGTGTCACTGGATGATTTTGTTGGTGACGACCTCGATGAGGGAATCCGGCATCGCAGACCTGGCTTTAACAGGGCAATCAGACGGAAACCAGAAAAGGTAACAAATCAACAGTGAAAGCCTTATTTTTTTGTCAGATTGCCCTGCCTTATTTGTTTATTTATTTATTTTGTTGTGTTCCATTTATTCCTGAAAGCTTTAGCGAGTTCACACTGATGAGTCAAACCAAAGCTAAATGATTGCAAAACCTGCAATACTTATCAAAAACTGTTCAAAATAAAATAGTATATTTTGCTAATGAGGTACAGAATAAAAGTCCCTTTTCACAGCCTGTTTGTTTTTAGCAATGGTGATGAGAACCTGCTCTGAATATCTAATATAAAATGTAAAGAAGTCATTGTTTCAAGGGACTCCTGACAAACCCGCTCAGTATTCATAAAAATAAATTGTATGATTTTGTCTTTAACTTGAAGAAATTGCCTTCTGTAGGTGTCATACTTTCATGTCATAGTTTGCGTGCACAAATGCTGTTTCCAAAGAGATATTCAGATCTATTTGCATAAACACCACCCTGTATTTTGCATTTGTTTTTAGGTAGGAAGGCCCCGAATTATAAGCCACACAGGGGAAGAAAAAAAGACAATGCATTCTGTCTTGTTTGTCATCTTTTATAATTCTTTCCAATAAAACAATGGAGTTGGTAAAAAACGCCCATGTCTTTAAACCTGGGATTCATTCTCAGTAAAAAAAAATATATATATACATTATTATGATATATTTTTATTATTTATTATTTTTTAAATTATTATTAAATCATATTAGACAAATATAGGGTGTCTAAAAGTCTACGTACATAGACTTTTCAACCATTTTACCACCATTTAACATAATATTTTCAAATTATACTGCACATTAAGATTTCTTTGTAAGTGTACACGGAATTGAACTCGTAGTTGGGAGTTGATCCATCTCCAGCAGTCCGTTTTAGGATGGGGCAATATGGCAAAATATTTAATACTTTTATTTAATACTTTTGCTTCGCATCGTTCCATTTATGCAGTGTCTCAATATTTATTTCAGTCCAGCGTCGCCTTAATTTCTAATCTAATAATCTAATCTAATCATGCTCATTCAGGATGTTTTTCCGTCCACATTTCTTTCTTGAAGATGATGAACCATCACTATACTTCTAGGTGTTAATGCATTTTTCAGTTCTATCCCAATTTTTGTACTTTCAACGATCTCCGTAGTTGTTTTCTTTGTATTACTCTGGGCAATAATTTGACCCTTTCTGTAAGATTAACATCTTCGCCATGATAACAGGATGCGCCATTTGAGAAGCCACTCACTGTATCTGTTAGGGTTACATTACTTGTTGAACCATATTAATCACTGCAGTAATTATCCAGTGGAAGACTCTTAACTATTTACTTAATTAAATACAGGTTGTGGGGTTTTTTTTTGGTTTTTTTCCCCCCTCCAGACAGTGTACGTAAAAATTCAACTGTAATATTATTGTATGTCCGGTTTGGTTTGAAAATGTTCTCAGACGGTCCTTTTTACTGATGTTTTCTTCCTCACTTTCTGCACTCATCTTCTCCGTCATCAGCGTTCCACACTGCTTTTTTTTGGAAAAGTCTCATTTTGGGGACTGAAGATCTTGCAGTCTCCACTGACTGAGTAGACCACGAAGGCCGAACTGCCGTTAGTTAATGTTGTATAACACTTAACCAAGTTTAGCGAACCCCTGTCTCTCTTGGAGCAGATATCATGTTAATCCTCTTGTTTTTTATTATTTTAAAATTGTTGTATTTTTATTTGTATATTTATATGTATTTAATTTTTATGATGCATTCATTTTTAATAACCTCTGGTTCTGTGTCTGCAATCGTCTCTTCCGGGTCTCTTCCCTGACTTCCCAGCCTTCCTTTGAAGGATATGGCTCCTGAACTGAGACACAATTATTGAAAATTATTGTAATGGCCGATGTTCTCTGTACATATAATTACTCCAGTTCTTTCTTGTACTTTAATCCTTTCAAACATCCGCAATAAAAACAACGTTTGACCTGTTCCTTTATTGAAAGTAAATGCAATTTCTATGGTTGGACATGATAAATGGTCACTTTATCTCTAGTGTCTAATAGACAGAATTAATCTGCACACACTCTATTGTTTACTGTTAAATAATCTCTTTAATAAACGTTACCTTTTTTTGGTGTCTTGACTAGGAGGTTGCACATCTCTTGAAATGATGCACCATAGAAAAGTGACCTCTTTGTCATCTGTAACTCTTGTTATTTCCCAGAGTCCTCAGGAGCAAACACCACCCAGTGTCCTGGCAGCACTGGCTAACGGTTTTGCCGAGAGACTAAACGAACCCTCGGAGCCCACATACAAGATCTGCGTCGACTTTAAGGTAGGAGCGTCTGAAAGAACGAATAAGATACATGATGTCTAGTGCCAGTGTGGAGGTCTTTATTATTGAACACATTTGAGGTTGGCATGTTTCATTGAAACACTTTGTCTAAATGGAAACCAGTGCCTGCATTAAACTACAAATTATCAAAGTGTTTATGTATAAGAATCTGAAATAAAATATTAAAAACACAATTAAATATGCGCTTTAGAAAACACTGAATAATGATAACGACATGACAATTTAATTGCTGTTTTCATAGATAAAAAAAAATAACTCCTTAATCACTGAAGGCTAAAGAAAATGAAGATGTTTAATATTTCTCTCTAGTAAACAGATTGTGATCTTAAATTTCTGCTTGCGTTACTTTTTTGCTTATTGTGCTGTTTCCTGCTGTGAAAGTCTGAATTTAAAGCGTTGTGTCTCTTCAGGACGATACTCTGAGGATTCATTGCAGATTGTTATAAAAGTTTCACACCCATCTTGTGTTTTCCTCTACAGGAGGACTGCACATTGCAGAGTGTGTGGTCGACCGGTGGTTTGAGCATCCTCACCTCTGTGCCTCTCATGCCTCCATCTGTGTGCCTGCTGTGTGCCAGCAAAGGACAACACGAGGTACAGAATGAGAATATAGAATAGAGTCCAGTGGTGCACGACTGTGTGTTCGACAAAAAGTTTTCGGGCGTGTTCACACTCGTCATGTTTGGTTTGATTAAAACAAAACTGTAGCGCGGATGCTCTGTTGGCGCGGTTCACTTGAACAAATGTGAATGTTACCATCTGAACCTTGGCGCACACCAAATAATTCAAAAGGCACTCGGGTCTCGGACTGCTTCCAAATGAACTCTGGGGCGCTTCGCTTAAAACGCGAACGCAGTGCAGACCAAAGATGTGTAAACTAAACTAGGTGTGCTTTGATAGCATTATCTGATGATAATGATACCTGAGAACTTGTCCATTCTGTATCTGTGACCACCAACGTAGCGGAGGCAGCATTTGGACGGCAAGGAGTGATGGAAAAAGTCAGGCGCATTAGCACAGTGCTGTGCGCGATCATGTCTATTTCCCAATAATTGAAGATCCCTTCTTGCTTTTTTTTTTTTTATTGCTTTGTGGCGGCTATATGGATAAAAACCTGGACGTGTTGGTGACAGTTATTCGCCATCGCCATCTTGAGTTTACAATGTATAATAAACATTTAATAAACTCTTTATGATTTTTTTCAGCTTAAGATATTACCATATATAATCCACACGCATACTGTTGTTTCTTTTGGTCCGATGCTGTAAATGTTTGCGTGAAAAGTAAGCGAACCTGAACTTTGTAATGAGCAAAACCAAAAATAATTTTTCGGATCGGTCCAAACCAAAAGAACTGAACTGCAGTTGTGAACACACCCTTAATCTTTTACGTAATATTGATGTTTGTATAATTTCTAAAACTGCTGTATACTGCACTGACAGCTGTAATAATAAAAATAATAATAAAGGTATTTATATATTAAAGATTTAATAGTAGAGAAATTAAACCATTGCCAATGAAGATTGTGTTAGTTGTTTTGGATGTTCAACCTTCTTCCTCACCACTGTTTATCCAAACCAGATGTTGTTCTGTCAAGTGTGTTGTGAGCCTTTTCATCATTTCTGCTTGGAGCCGTCAGAGCGGCCCCTGGATGAGAATAAAGAGAACTGGTGTTGTCGCCGCTGCAAGTTCTGCCGTGTTTGCGGTCGCAAGAACAGACATTCCAAAGTTGGTCAAACTTTCACTTTTATTTTTTAAAAAGTTTTAAGGACATTTTACCATGAGTTGTGTATATTGATGGAAAAAATTTACGAAAAGCAGTAGTCTTTTCTTTAAAAAAAAATAAAACATTGGCTGATGTATTGTTTCTTGACTTAGCCTCTGCTTGAGTGTGAACGGTGTCAGAACTGCTATCATCCTGGATGTCTAGCGCCGAACTATCTCAAGCCCAACAAACGCAAGAGACCATGGGTGAGTAAACCCCCTTTTTTCTTTTGTTAGAGTGCTTTAACTTCACAGGTGATAACTGATAGGACCCTTCATACAAAAAAAATGCTTTTATAATAAAAAAAATAATTAAACTTCACGATTCCTGTAGTTAGAATCCATTAACACACTCTTCGGTTACATCAAATGGACGCTTTTATTTCCTTAGCTAATGTTCAACCAGACAGGATACAAAGTGGGATCATATTAACTATTAACTGTCATTAAAAATCTGAGTTTTTCTATTTAAGTATCTCTGTCATAGAATGCAAAGATATGATTTATTTGCTAAGTTTGTTGTAGTTCTTACTCTTGGTGTGTTTCTCCAGGTGTGTATGACGTGTATCCGGTGTAAGAGCTGTGGTGTGACTCCAGGGAAGAGCTGGGACACCGAATGGAACCACGATAAGGGCTTCTGTCCTGACTGCACTCGACTTTATGATCACGGTGAGAGCAATAAACATATTGCGGTTAATTACTTTACTGCCATAAAAATTGTGCCAAATGTAAGTCATTGTATGTCATTGTTCATTCTGTTTGGGGTTAAGCAGATCTCTATTTTTAGACAGATACTTTATTGATATTCATCCATCTGCTGAAATGGCAGGGTCGTGGGAAAACCCGCCCCTTTCTTTTTATTAATAACCCATTTGCACTTGGCCCTGAGCAACCACTCATGCAGGGTTTTTTTTTTTTTTTTTTTTGTTATACTGCACAAATATAATCTGAAGTATAAATCTGGAGCATGCACTGCCTCTAGTTCACTGTGTTACGTGTAGAATGTATGAGCACAACGCTTTACTATACACAGCGAAACCAAATGACACCTGATTCATGCTGTCTGATAGCTTTCCTGCTTACTGTTCTAGGTAACTATTGCACAATGTGCTTCAAGTGCTACGAGGACAATGACTATGAGAGCCAGATGATGCAGTGCTCCATATGTAACCACTGGGTCCATGCCAAGTGTGAGGGATTGACTGGTGAGTCTGACTTCTGAAATGTGTGTGTATATATGTGTGT
>JAQMYG010000003.1:9124365-9135040 GCA_030014215.1 Clariallabes teugelsi | reverse complement strand
ACGGGGCCCAGTCATGTGACTACACACATGACAGCACGTTTCTAAGGAGACAGTACATGAACGCACACAAAGTAGGGAAAGTACTAACAGAATGTAAAAAAAAAAAAGCAACAACAATGTAAATAATGGATCTAGGCAAGATTACATATATTAGACGTTCTGAATATTTGTTTAGGTTCATTTCCGTTTAATTGCCTGGGGCACTTTCCAAAAGTGAATCTCAGAAAAACCTGATATTCCACCCAACCACCCTTTTTTAAATTATTCTTCTTCTTTGGTTCTTTTTGTTCCTTTTTAATTGTCTGCTGCTCAACTTATCTTGTACGGTGGGCATCTGGGATCTTGAGAAACCTGTTAAAAAGTCTACAAGACTACAATTACACACAATGATTTGCTTGTTTTTGTTTTTATCTCATGCGGAGGTGTTCTCATGTTTGACCTCTGTTCTTCTTTGTCCTTCTAGATGACCTGTATGAGATCCTGTCGAGTTTGCCAGAGAGCGTTGTGTACTCGTGCCAGCCCTGTACTCGAGCACAGGCCGGCGTAGTACGGGAGAGTGTGGAGGGAGGAGGATGGAGGGAGCTCCTCCTGATGGAGCTCAGAGCCGGAATAGAGAAGGTGCTCGCCTGTTTGCTGAGCTCCACTCTCACTCAGCACCTGGTCACCTGCAGCGAGGTGCGGCCCACGTTTCACTTTCACACAGATAGCTCTTAAACCCTCTGTGTAGATGGTATTGTAAACTTGCTCGTTTGTTAACTCCTCTCCTGCTTGTTTTTGTAGTGTGCATCTCTGGGTGATGGAAGTGACAGAGATGATGTTCTTCATGTGTGTGATTTGCGTGCTGTAGGGAAAAGGTTTGACAAAGGGCTTTATACAACGCTGGTGAGTAATTTGGTTCAATCTCGCTTACTCTTGCATGTTTTCTATGCAAGAAATGTCTAATGTGAGTGGAAATACACAGTTGATCATTCCTGTCCATGTTGCTGTAGAAATCTTTCCATGAGGATGTGGTGAAAGTGATTCGTGAAAGACTAGAGGAGGAGGAGGAGGAAACCTTACCAGAGGACCAAAAGCCAACTGCTTTGGCTCGCTCTTACTATCTCAAGGTTCGATTCTTAAACGTTCAGTCTTTTAGCTGTTTTCTGATGTTTAAAAAAGGTGTAATGTTAATGTTCTCCAAAACATTTCATACAGCCACATTTGACAGCTTAAAATCATGTGGTGGTGTTTTTTATCCATCTGAAGAGAATTTCATGTAATTAATAACAGTAAAGCATTATACCTTTTAAATCAAAGCTTGTGTTTTATTATTGCATTTTTTTTCTTACTGTATTTTTATATTTAGCTCATGGAAGAGGTTTTCAACTGGTTCAGCAGTCAGGATCCCAAAGTGTGGGATCCACGCTCCAAACATTTACCAGCGTGAGAGTTTTGTACCTTACATTCATGTCACTCCATACATCTACTTCATACTTGATATATACTTTATTATTGAACTAAACACATGGAGAATAGGTATGAATATAAAACCTAGTGTGAGGGTGTGGAGAAAGACACAGGAATCGTAGCAGAACCTTATGTGCTCATATTTATTTTCTGCTTTTCTGTACACTTTCAAAAATTCAATCTATAAAATCTGTAAAAAAGGGTTTTTTACAAACTCACTTGGTTTGTTTCTTTTAAATTCAAGTTCATGCTTCTTGATATGTCTGCTTGATTAGGCCTGAAAGGTCACTGAAAGTACAAAAAAAAAAAAAAAGATGTGAGAATCATCACTAAGCAACACGTAATGCATTTCTGATTTATTATTTTTTTTATATATATATTTTCTAGTGGAATGCTGTCCAACGCTGTAATACCACCAACAAATGAGCATGTTTTTGCCAAGTGGCGGGAAACAGAGGAGGAAAGAACGACTGTGAAGACCAAGCAAGGAGGAGGCTTTCCAGAGGTCAAAGGTGAAGATGGAGCAAATATCTCTACTCCTCCATCTCGTAAGCCTGTCCATGGCCACTACAGAGATTTGAGCATGAGACTCAGACTAACAGGTAATTGCACATAACTGTTTTTTAATGTTGTTTTTGATTAAAGCCTTCATTGTATTATAATATATTTGCGATGAATCTTTCCGTTTCTGTGACAGGGAAAAAAGCACGACCATGCAGAGAAGAGCTGGACACTGGGTGGTCGAAGGAGGATGAGCGTCAGTGTGTCTTGTGTCAGAAGTATGGCGATGCAAAATCCAGTGTAAGCAAGTCGTGCTCACTTTCAACAACATTTTACATACTACGAAAAATCCGAACATGTCTTAATAATCCATTTTAATAATCCAGTAGATGTAAATGTAAAACCCTGACATCAGTCTCATGAACAGCATTTTTGTAAACCTCCACAGGATGCAGGGCGTTTGCTGTATCTTGGACAGAATGAATGGGCTCATGTGAACTGCTCCATGTGGTCAGCGGAGGTGTTCGAGGAGGACAATGGCTGCCTGATGCATGTGCATAGTGCCGTTGCTAGAGGTCGCCTTATGGTATGGCACCTTATAGTCATGTGTCATTCGATCTGTTGATTGATGGGAGCCATATTGCACAATGTAGTTAGTTTAAATGTGTGCCAGAAGGAATGTAAGGGCCTGGGAAGGACTGTTATTATAATGCAGGCAAAAAAAACAAAACGAAAAAAAGACAGACATTGTTGGTTAACGAAGTAGTTTAGATTTTTTTATTTTTTTTTTCAATTCTAAATTGCTGTGCATGCAAGTACATTACCATAGGTCTTGGCCATTAGAAATTTTCCTGCTCTGTATACGCGTCGCCGAGAGCACTAGTACAATGTAATCAGGGCCAATTTTCATAACCCTTAATCAGTGCAAAAATGCATTCCGAAGTTCAGCTGAGACTCATATGAAGCTTCTGCAGTCCTACTGAGCTAAATCTAGTTGGTATCTTTCAAATCGTCAAAATTCTAATCGCATCAGCTACAGTTCAGGTGTCTGTATGCTTAAATTCTCAAGACCAAAAAAAAAAAAAAAAGGGCTCACACCTGGTGTACACTCTCGTTCATAGCACTGTGTTAATAAGTTAACCTGGCTCATGTTTCTTTTCAGATTTTTGACTTCAACAAAGTTTACTAATAAGCTAGCTATTTCTATTTAGGCATTTGCCCTTATCCAGAGCGACTTACATTTTTATCTCATTATACATCTGAGCAGATGAGGATTAAGGGCCTTGCTCAAGGGCCCAACAGTGGAAACGTCGTGGTCGTGGGCTTTGAACCTGGGATCTTTCGACCCGTAGTCCAATGTCTTAACCTTTGCCTTGACAACAGGCCAATTACTATTCAATTAATGCTTACTCAGATTGGGTGATGAAGAGAGAGGAAAAATAAAGCTAGGAGTACTAAATACATTTACATTGGTCTCTGTTGTATCTTTTAATAAGTGCAGTAGACTGTTGTTTATCTACATGTCCTGCAGTGGAATTATTTTATTTATTTATTTATTTATTTTTTACAGCGTTGTGAAAGATGTAACCAGACTGGGGCGACAGTGGGCTGCTGCCTTACCTCCTGCCAAAGCAACTATCACTTCATGTGTGCCCGTTCTCGCAACTGTGTCTTCCAAGACGACAAGAAAGTCTTCTGCTACAAACACCGTGATCTCATCAGTGGAAAAGTAGTTTGCATTAATCATGATAATATATTTCTTCTTTTTTTCTTACTTGCTTTCTCATGTATTTACAGTATAAATGGTTTTAAATATGCTCTCACTTCTTGACCTTTTTAGATTATTACTGGGCAAGGGTTTGAAGTTCTTCGGAGGGTCTATGTGGACTTTGAGGGGATCAGCCTTCGCAGGAAGTTTTTGACAGGATTAGAACCAGAACATATTAACATGATGATTGGTAAGCACCTCAAGGTCAATGAGTGTTCATTTGATGACTTGTTGGATTTGTTTTTGTTGCGGTTATTCATTTATTTATTTTTATGTTTAGGTTCTCTTCAAGTCCAAAAACTTGGGAAGCTAAATGAATTGTCAACTATTCAAGGCAAACTTTTTCCAGTGGGTTATGAGTAAGTGATTTTTGAACTCATTGAATTCAGAATTTGAATTGGTGGAAACCTGTGGGTTGAGTGTTGTAGATGGATCCATTATTTAGTGATGGTGTATTTAGTAAATAATAATAAAAAGGTATTAATTAGGCATATTATAAAATTATATAAAGTACATATTCATGTGCTCTGCAGTTAACACCAGAAAAGATACAGAATTCCTTGTATAGCAAAGTATCCCTAACGCCTGCTTATTTTTCTATGTATTTATTGTATATATGGCTTTAGTTCTACATTTACTATGTATGAATGTACATATGTAACAATTTTCTCAGATGTTCTCGTTGGTACTGGAGCACACTAAACCCACGTCGCCGCTGCAAGTACACATGCCGAGTCTTGGAGGTACGACCACCAGTTCAGGAGAAGCCGGTAGAAGAACTGGCGGACCAGGGAGAAAATCGCACAATTGCCCACAGTCCATGTCCACAGTCAGGTCTGCTTAAATGAAAAAAAAGAAAAAATACAGGCTCATATTATTTATTCACGTGGCTTTATATGTATTCTTAAAAATATATATTTCTTTATTAGAATCTGAAACTACTGAGGGAGATGTGACACCAGCAACTCCAAGTTTAGTATCTCCCTTTGCTAAGCCAGACTCTAGTACTAGATCCAAACCTTCAGCCTATCCCCTGAACAGAAGACCAGCTGGAGGACTATCTAAACCACTTCCATCTCCAGGTAGCCTAAGTTTTATTTATCTTGTAATTACTGTAAAATTTGGGGATAACTTTTTTTTATAGCTATTTAAGAAATGAGTTACTACTGGTTGTTGGCTGGAGTTGGCTACTAGTGTTGCCGCCTTGCCCTGTTTGGATGTCTTTAGAAATAAACAATATGGTTTGTTTTTTCAGGAGCAGCCCCTTCCAAGTCCCACCACATTTTGACCATCAGTGATCTTGATGATACCCGCAGACTACGGCGACATGCTACACAGAATCCTGGCATTCGTGGACACAACTCTGGCTCCTCCTTAGGATCTCAGACTAGCTCAAATAATCTTCGACCTGGGGGTTCCCATCACTCTAAAACTACCCAGCCTACATCCCCAATTTTCCCGCTTGGTGCTACTGAAAACTTGTTGACCTCCTTGTCAGCCCGCCCTGTCAGTCGAAGCGCTTCCTCTGCCCGGGGTGCCGGAATTTTGGCACCCCATTCTACCTCAGTACTGTTTCCAGAGCCCATGTGGCATGGTGGCACTGGCAGCACCCCTCCTGCTCACCGATCTCTCTCTTCGCCTACCCACCTTTCAACACGACCGAGGTTGCCTTTTGACCTTAATCAGTTGGACTCTGAAGAACTGCCACACAATTTCATGGCCTCACCACAAGAACTGCCTGCGGAAAATGGGACCTTTCCTTTAGGAGACACAGCGGATCCTCAGAGGGGTAGTCACCTAGTCACTGATAAGGAATTCCCCTATACCCCCTTTCAGTTGGACTCGGACCTAAGTGAGGTATCAGAACTCAAAACCGAGCTTGAAATTGAGGCCACTGTCCTGAATGAGGGAGTAGCAATGAACTGTAGTGAACAGATCGTCGTTGAAGGTGAAGAGGATCAAGATGAGTTTTGGGGTCCAGGTGCAGAGGTGTCTGCCCGGAGAATACCTCATCCTACAGAGGACTGGGGTAATAGTTCCTCTGATGATGATATGGGAAACTATTTTGACTTTTCACGCACTATAGTAACTTGTAAAGGCTCAAGAGAAGCCACAAAGACACCACCTGCCAAATCAATTTCACAACTAGATGGTGTTGATGATGGAACTGAGAGTGATACAAGTGTAACAAGCAGTAATACCCAAAATCTGAAAAATCCAAGTCAGGTTCAGAAACCGTCTCAGGCTCTTGATGGTCAGCATCATAAACAGTGGAATAGTAATGGGCTTTGTGTGGAACTTCCAAGTCTTAGCAGTCAGCACCAACCACTAGCCAAACCATTTGGCTCTCTGTCCTTAGTTAGCACTGCTGATCAAAGTTCAGGTAGCCCATCACATTCTGAGATTCCACAAGAGAATAGCAGCTATACAAAACCAGGCTTTCCAGATACATATCAGTCCACTGACTTTATTGGTCAGACATTTCAGTCAAGTGCTATGATGCCCCCGCTGGAGACTTCAACAGATTTTGTCATGCCAAAGGAAACAGATACAACATTTTCCACTTTTAACGAAGATATCCAAGGATACAGTTTACCTACAGATCTGGGATTACCTATAATGCTGGACAGATGTGACCCTCCCTCACCCAGCACCTGTTTTACCGAGTTGGTTCCAGTTAAGGACGATTCTCAAATAGACACACAAGAATCCAGTGAGGCAAAAGACATGTACTTGGATCATAACAGTGGTCACTTTGTTTCCTCCATTGATGGTTCTATGATTTGCCCAAATAACATGTCAGAGGGTTCAACAAACACGGCCTTCACGAACGCAGCAAATGGAAGCCAAGATCAAGTGCCGCCACAATCAAGTTCCACATCATCTATAGAAACGGCCAGTTCTACAGTTCAGTCTGCTCCATGTTTGCAGTCTACTTTCATGTCATTTTCTAATTCATCATCTTCAACTATCACTTTACATCCTGTCCACATCCCCGAAAACAAGACAGTCCTGCCACCAATGGAAAGTTTTCGTAACAAACTACTGTCGCCTTCAGACATCAGCCAACAATCAGTTCCAAGAGCAGTTATTTCTGCTGATTTGCCTCCTCAGCCTGATTCAGTGTTTCATGCACAGTCAAGCCCTGGTGTAGCCCTTGCATCCCTTAGAGCAGTGCCATCTCCTGTGTACCCCACTTACACTCAACCTGTGGGCTCTGCAACAGTCAGCATAATTCCATCTGTAAACTCCCAAACATCTGCTCAGTGCCATCCAGTGTCCTCTATTATTCAGCCAGCCACATGCCCTGTTGTTGTTAATGGCTATAGCTCTATGCCTATGCAAAGGGAAGCTGCCCCAGGACGTACCATTTCTATAAACTTTTCAACTCCAAGACCAACACTGGAGCCTCAACAAACAGTGACTCAAGCATTACCAGGTCATGCAATTCTCACTGTGAAAGAGGTGGGTGGACCCAATGTGGATCCAACCCCTCATGTTTTACTTGTTAATCGTCTCGGTCAAATTTTTGTCAAAAATCCGGAAAGCAACACTTTCCAGCTACCCAGCCCCACCTCCCCTTCCTTCAACTGTGTTACACAGATTGCCAGCCTTCTGCAAAGCAATGCTCTCTCTGCTACTCTTGCAGCTGCAGGTAACTTGCCTGCAGTTGCTGGAGCAGCCATCACAGCTCAAATCCCCAGAATGGTGACGCCTGTCATTCAGAACTCCAATACCATCACGCAGCTCCTCACGACTAATAGCAAAGGAACAGCAGCACCATTGGAAGCTCAGAAAACAAACCAAAATGCAAAAGAATCTTCCGATGTTTCGGTACCTGGAATAAAAAAATCACGGAAAAAGAAGGAACCCAAATCAGCTGCTGTACCCGGGTCATCTGGCAAGCCAACAGACAATCATCCGGAGAGTGCTCAAGCTATTATTAACCAAGCTATGGCCAGCTATTATGACCCCAGTCGAAAGGCTAGTAAAATTCTGAGTCCTTCTTCACCTTGTAACAGCACTGCTTGTGGCAGAGCTCAATCACCAAGTTCCATAGTTCTGCCACCAGGCCTTCTTGTTGAACCAGAGGCCACAAATTCTCCACCTCCTACCCCAAGCTTAGTATCCTCAAGACCAAAGCAGGTTCGAATGAAAAGGGTGTCCTCTCTCTCTGATCGCATTGCCACCAAAAAATCCAAGTCTGACTTTTTAGAGCCAGAACGTTCCAGTGGCCCAGAAGAACAACGCAAATTAAATTCAGCTGCTGCCAGGTATGAAAGCTGCCTCCCCCAAGAATGTAATCCATGAACTCCAGAAAGCATTATTAGATGTTTTGATCAGTTGCTATTTTCTAGTTTGTATTCTGCCTTTGATTCACTTACTCACAGTATGTTTGTGTAACCATAATAATACAGACCTAATTTCAAGATCATACTATGGCTTGGACTCATTTTAAGAGCTTCCAGTCTGAACTAATTTGAGACACATGTGGGTTAATTTAAGGCATTTTCACAATCGTTCCAGGCTCGGGAACCATGCCTTGAAAATGTGGTCTTGGGCACAGTATAGTGTACTTTGGCACAGATTGAAACAGATATGGAAACCAACCGTACCTGAGCACAGAAGTAGATTGCTGTTTAGACACGACATCAAGTTAACTTCCTCGTTCTATTCTTATCTTGTGTTTAATGGCGACTCATAAACCAAGTAGGTGCATACAGCCACCTGCTGTATCGGAGAGTCTAGAAGCGCAAATGTGCCCAAGGGTAGAGACCAAAACCAAAGTGAATGCTAGGAGTGGGTGGGGAGGGGGGCACTCGTTCCTGGGCACTGTGCAAATTAATCGGGCCCAATATAAGATTGCCCTTACGGTAATGAATCTTGCATCTTGTCAGTAGTGCTGTTTTAGGACAGAATGTTAACTTTCCTTCTAACTCTAAATTATTCACTTTTTCATGCTGTAACTCGCTTTCTGTTCCTTTATGCTGGCTCTTGTCTATCACTCTGTGGTCTGACTTGTTTTTTGTGCCTGAAATTGGAGCATGCGAATGTTTGATGCCTGAGCTGGTGTTTTCTGAAAATTCCATGCACTCACCCCTGATATAACTTTCACAGAATTGTCATGAAGAATTGTCATGGTGACTCAGAGCAGCTCATAAACAAATTATAGAGTATTTGTTTTTGTTCCTTTTTGTTTTCTCACAGATAGTGAAATCTATTTAGTGACGATCTATTTATCAGTTGTGTTTTGTCTCCACTCTGTGGTAGGTGTGGGGGAGTTCGCATTAAAACTCCAACAGTCAAAGGGATCCTTGACCTGGACAAAATCGAAGAGGAGCAAAGTAGTGATTCTGAAAGCACAAGGTAATAAGTTATTTTTGTATTTATTTTATTTTTCATGAGCTACTTGTCGTCTTAGATTTTTCAGAGTAGCAAGTCTAGAAAGATGAGATCATTTTAGTTCATTGTGCTTATGCCACATGTTTATTATTATGTTAAACGGTCTTTGGCATTTCATTATGGTCTTAAGATTATAATATTCATCCTCGCTTTATTGTTGTTTATTTGAAGGCCTGGGATCTGGGATCATTTCTCTGTGTCTCGAGGTGGTGACAGCAATAAACCACAGTCCTTGGACGCCACATGGTGCAGTTCACTGTCTGACTGGAACAAATACTCAGGTATATATATCAGAGCTTTACACTCTCTGGGAGGATTCTCCTGACACAGGACAAATGTGTATGAAAATAAAACTATGCCAAACATGTGAGCCAGCAATAAGCTAATTTGTTTTTCTTATTATAGTATTCGGCAATTATCAGATTTACCAAAGTGTTGTTCGTATAGGACTCATGTAGCAAACCCAGAAAAACTGAGAAATTTTTAATTCTATATAAAAAAAATTAATGATATGGAGATATAAAGTATATCCTAGTATTTCCATGCATTAATGCACACTGAATAATTCCCTTATATTTTTTTCTCCTGGGAAATTCTTTCTTATTAGGGACGCTGTCAGGCTCAGAAGATGAGATGCCTCCTCAAGAAAGTGAAGAGAAGCGCCTGCCTAAAGGAGACCAACCACACCTACGCTTTGAAATCACCAGTGATGATGGATTCAGTGTTGAAGCAGACAGCATTGAAGGTAAAATACAGCCTTCTCTGTCCTTTAATGCTAATTCTTGTTTTTACATGTTTATTATTTGCACAAATAAGAATTATATGAAGTCTCTTCCAAGAGTATTTGCGTTTGTGATGAAATTTGAGTGAATGCAAGATCATAGACCAGAATTTCAGCCTTCATTTCCTGATATTTACATCTAGATATTCTAGAAGTGAATGCCATTTATTATTTGGTTGCTCATACCTTGCTTGCAGTAACTGCATCAAGCCATCAAAGAACTGACGACAGCAAACCGTTGCATTCTTCATTCATTCCTCATTCATTCATTGTTCAGGAGCTAACAAGCTGTTTGATATTTTGTTTTGTTCAGTTTTATTTATTTTCCAGGACATTCTGCATTGTTTTAGGGGCTTGAGCCTAAAGCCACACTTGATCGCTTGAAAAATAGATGGGTTCATACTATGTTCTTAGTGTGTTTATATCAGACGGTAAAAGCAATGGAATTCTGATCTGTGTATATTTAACTTAAACCCAAATGTCTTGGCCATGCTGTTCTAGTTCTTTCATTATGTCAGCTTGATGTTAAGCACATGAGATTCCAACTTACAGCATAAACACTGTTATGGTTGGATGGGTGGATGGATGGGTTTGGTTGGATGGATGGATGGATGGATGGATGGGTTTGGTTGGATGGGTTTGGTTGGATGGATGGATGGCTGGGCGATAAAACGATAACGATATGTATCGCGATGATGTACACGTGATCGATATCAATAAAAAATGTGTTCGATAAAACGTTCGATAATTTTTATTCTTTGTCGGAAGAAAACAGA
>JAQMYG010000003.1:9113590-9124046 GCA_030014215.1 Clariallabes teugelsi | reverse complement strand
GGTTGGATGGATTGGTTTGGTTGGATGGATGGGTTTGGTTGGATGTATGGGTTTGGTTGGATGGATGGGTTTGGTTGGATGGATGGGTTTGGTTGGTTGGTTGGATGGATGGGGTTGGATGGATGGATGGATGGGGTTGGATGGATGGATGGATGGGTTTGGTTGGATGGATGGATGGATGGATGGATGGGTTTGGTTGGTTGGATGGGTTTGGTTGGCTGGTTGGATGGATGGATGGGTTTGGTTGGTTGGATGGATGGATGGATGGATGGATGGGTTTGGTTGAATGGATGGATCATTGATACTGAAGGAAATTCCAGAATGAGCAGAAGTGGGTTCCATATCAATAGAATAGACTATTAAAATCTTAAAACAAGCAGTTGAAACCAGAAGAAATGTAGAAAGAAAAGACACAGACAGAGCTACTGAATAGGCTGCCACTTACATCAGAGCCCTGAAGTAAAAGATTTAAAAGATGTTTTTTTTTCTTTTTTATGGTGTGACAAAGCAACCTTTCCAATCTAAAGTGTTTAGATGAGCAGGCCTTTATGTTGTCTTAATGAAAGTGTGGACAATTTCTCCTTCTGACATGCTAACTTATTAAAACTCTGCAACTGATAGTGTTATTCTAAGTGCCTTGCTCCTACTTTGTCATACTAATGTGCAGATGACATGAAATAACAGCGAATCTGGACATGTTATGTGGTTAATGATTAAATCAAAGCAGATTGGTAACTGCGCTCCATGGAAATATGAAGAGGAAGAACAACCGCATTCTCCTACGCAATCTGAAAAAACATGACATTCAAAGTCTATTTTAAATCAAGAGTGCAAGGGCAGGTGACCTGCAGAGCAAGCAAACAGTATTGTTAAAAATTAGGTCAATGAGCCCTTCAAAGTACAGATCAGCCACCCTCATGGTGGCAACAACCAACATAAATTAAGTAATTTAATGTCTCCATTAGCTAAATTAAGTATTTAATGTCTCCATTACATAACGCTAAATAAGGTACTAATTTTAAAATCACCATTGATGACAACCTAAAAACGGATGGTGTCGTGGGGGAAAAGTATGTAATGTGTAATGTAGTATGTATTGAAATGTGGTGTATTTTCAATATTGATCATATTAAAAAAAAAAACAAACAAACAATTAATTCATGACTTCCTGTCTCACCATTTTTTTTTTTTTTTCATTTTCTCCTAAATAAATCACACGCAGTGGCTTGGAGGGCTGTGCTGGATGGGGTGCAGGAGGCTCGTGCTGTTGCCAAGCTCAGACAGCTTTCCTTAACTGGGCTGACTGGAGCTCGTATGTTGGGTTTACTTCACGATGCCGTGGTTTACCTGGTGGAACAGCTTCAGGGAGCCAAGAGCTGCCGTGGCCACACGTTCCGATTCCATAAGCAGCCTAGCCAGGAAGATGACTTGCCCATTAACCCCAGTGGCTGTGCTCGATCTGAGGTCTACCTGAGGTGAGGTCATCTGTTGGATCAGCTTTCTTGCCATCTTTGCAGCAGTCTGGTGTTTAAGTCCATTACACCTTTCAATAGAGTTGTATAATTTAATCAAACATTCAATTTATTTGAGCTTTTGCCGATCAATTCGGTTAAATAAATCGATTTGTCAGTTTTTGATTCAGACTTTATTCACACTTTTAAAATTGTTTAGGTAAACTTTCAAATTCCTTAAAAATATACCAACAGTCTAAATGTAAGTTGCGTTTTTGTGACTGTCTCTTCTACTTCCTCTTTTCTAGTTTCTAGGTGGCAAGAAAAAAAGAGAATCACTTTTTATGAGACATGACATAAAAAAAAATTCTTACAAGACAATTTACATAGAAATTTAAATATTGTACTACTTTTAAAACCTAATAAATATAGATGCTTGAGACAAATCAAATTAAATCAAAAAATTTCAAGGACCAAAAGTTGAAGTGAATAGACTCTACACTCTGACTATGATTCACAGCTCCGGTGACCTATATCAAGGTTGATAAAATCTTTGTTTGGTTCATGCATGATATCTTTTCTTACAACTCTAACTCAAAATCTATTGATCTTTCTGCCACTGCACAGGAAATCTACGTTCGACATGTTCAACTTCCTGGCTTCCCAGCACAGACAGCTTCCTGACACCGATCTCTATGATGAAGAGGAGGATGAAGTTCTTCTTAAATCCAGCAGGTCTGTTTAGATCAGATGTGTGTTCGTGCGATGCCCTCCAAGCTAACACTCAAGTCACAAGCCCTTAATCTGTTTGGTATAAAGGGTTGCAGGTGTCTGAAACCTCATTTTATATTTGCATGTGTCATATATTTTTATTTTCAGCAAAAACATTTCAACTATGGGATCACAAAAGCATTTAAGCTTATGGAAAAAAATTAATCTTCTGAAAGAAATTTGCTTAAGGTTAAACCCTTAACTGGAAAATGCTGCAGCTTGCAGGTTTTTCTGGGGATCTTCTGGTGCTTTTTTTTTGGTCATTGCTGCAGTATTATTTACTGATGTATCAGAGCATAGCATTTATAGCACCTGTTTAACTCCCTTAAGGATTAACACTGTGAACTTGTCGAACAAGAGCATTATAGTAATACATCTTCATGTTTTATGTTTGTGTTATTTATTTATTTATTTATTTATTTATTTATTTATTATTATTATTTTTTGGCTCAAGTCCCCGACCGATCTATATGCTATGCTATAAATTGTTATAGTGCAGTCTTCGTTAACCAGAACAGATGAATAATCATGATAATTCTTCGAGAATAGTGATATGTTTATAGACCTCTCTGTGGTTAACCAGAGTAATGGCTTGTGACTGTTTGTAATCATTAAAAACCATCAGACTTGTTTTCTCATTGGTTGAACTTCTGCCTGACAGACGAGCAACAAGTCTGGAGCTTCCCATGGCAATGCGCTTCAGACATCTAGAAAGGACATCCAAAGAAGCTGTTGGTGTTTACAGGTCGGTGGGAAAGTGACTGTTAAACCACATTTTTTAATCGCAACCACTTGAGTGGTTTGGCTTGAGTCATCATGATGGATATTATACATTGTGAAACTGTGGAGTTAGTCATAATTCAGATGGCTATACAGTGCCAGTGAATCTTATGAGCCAACATGATGCTTATTCTGACTTGCTATGCAAAGCTAAAGGTGAATCAGTGTTCCGAGGTATAATTGTATTGAAAGTGTACAGGGATATTGGTTTCAACTCTTTTATGCATGTTCTGCTAGCCACAGTTATCGTTCGAAAATTAATCATTTGTTATTCATCAATGTCTCTTGAAATGATCAGGTCCGCCATTCATGGACGAGGGCTGTTCTGTAAGCGGAACATTGAAGCTGGGGAAATGGTCATCGAGTACTCCGGCATTGTCATTCGCTCCGTTCTGACGGACAAGCGAGAGAAATATTATGACGGGAAGGTGAGAGAAATCAAAATCCATTCTCATTTCCTTTACTAAACCTGCCGATTTAATCTACATCATGTTAAATAAGGTGGCACTGTCCTGGTGGCATCTTTTTATACAGACATCTACATCTATATCACATGTTTATTAGTAGCTAAATGCTATACCATAGCACTGATGAATTCATGACTCAGACAGATCACGTTGCAGCACGACTCGGCCATTCTAATACCTTTCAGCATCTATAGGACAGATACTTGTCTTGAGGATGATCTATATAAGTTGAGGCAAATAATAAACAGATGAACACATGAGTGTGAAACAAACAAAAAAGAAATTGTGTATGTGAGGAGCAGTCATGATATTATGACCACTCAATAAATATTGAGTTGGTCCACCTTTGCCACCAAAACAGCCCTGATCTGTCAAGGCATGGACTCCACTAGACCTCTGAAGATATGATGCATCAGGCTGTCTGTAGCAGGCTTTTTAAGTCCTGTAATTTGTGAGGTAAGGTCTCCATGGGTTGGACTTGTTTCTTCCAGGGCCTCCTTCAGATCCTGGATTGGATTGAGATCTGGAGAATTTGGTTTCCATTAACATCTCCAAGTCATTGGTTTGTTCCTTAAATGTTTTTTTGAACCATTTTTGCAGCGTGAATCCTTGCACACTATCCTGCTGAAAGAGATTACTGACATTGGTGAATACCATTTCAGTGAAGGAATTGGTTACTTTGGTGCTTTGCAACAATGAATAGGTACCGTAGGTGGTAGTGTCAAAGTAGCATCCACATGAATGACAGGACCCATAGAGGTCCGGGTCAGAACCCAGTCTGGGAACTTTGGAGCATTTGCACAGCACCTGTGCTGATTTGTGTCCAATTGAGTTATATGTGCAGGAACAGCTCGACTCCCGAACAAATCTGGTTGTTCTAGTCCAACTTCAAGAAATTTTATATTTATTTTAAAAGTCTGGTTTTAGTCAGATTAATACAATGTCATGTAAATGTACTGAATGTCGCAGGACCACAAGAAGTGTAATTTCCCAAATCTTTGGATTGGCTGGATCTTCCATTTACAGCATTAATAGCAAGGAATATTTGCATTGATTTAAGTGCATCTGCCCTACACTGAAAATAAGCAGCCATCTCAAAATCCCATTATAAACTTGTGCTTGCTAGCTGCTGTTTAACTGCCATTGACTTGGAATTCTTCTTGTGTTTTTCTTTCTTCGTTATCACCAGGGCATTGGCTGCTACATGTTCCGCATTGACGACTTCGATGTAGTCGATGCAACCATGCATGGCAACGCGGCACGATTTATCAACCACTCGTGCGATCCCAACTGCTATTCCCGCGTCATCAACGTGGAGGGCCAGAAGCACATTGTCATTTTCGCCTTACGCAAGATCTACCGTGGAGAAGAGCTCACCTATGACTACAAGTTCCCTATCGAAGATGCCAGCAACAAGCTCGGCTGCAACTGTGGAGCCAAGCGCTGCCGCCGCTTCCTAAACTGAGTGGACTGTTGAGAAGATCCGCAGGGAGAAACGCAGACAGGCAATAATACAGAGGCACAGTGGACGGTGTTTTGATTGTGTTCTCCAAATCGGGTCCACTGGACCGATCCAGATACGGCCGTAGGGATGCGTGCGTGATGCCCAAGCACTCCAACAAAAATGGGATGGTCAAAGAAGCACCTGTTTTACAATCTAAGCGTTTTATTCCGGTCCACATACAGAAACGTTCTGCTTCATGCTTCCCTTTTTACAACACAGAGGTCTTTACGACGTGCAAACTAGTGAAGAGAAGATGCGCACTCCTCCTATTGCTAATACTTCACGTTGTTGCTGCTGAAATGCAAGTTTGGCTCATGTAGGGAACCTGTATAAGGTGTTCTAGGTGTGTTTTTGTTTGTTTGTTTGTTTGTTTTTGTTTGTTTTTTTTTTGTTTGTTTTTTTCCCCGAGCTTGTGCACGAGCAACAAGTACAGTGATTTGTCTGGCTGATAAAAGTCTAAGTGGTCAGTGCATCAGTTTTAGCTGTTGAAATAGTTTCAGTGCCGTTAAATGGATTGTGCTGATCTTCTGCAGTCCATGGCCTCTTGAAAATTTTGACTCCGGCTTTCTCCTGCACTTAGAACAAAGTGCAAATAGATGTACAGGAGGAGTTTTGTGGCAGTGAGAATATACTGTACCTTAATGAATATATGACTAATCAAGAGATATATCTATATATACTTTTAACTGAGATGTTTATCTGTGATGCTCATGCTAGAACATAGTATAGGACTTGATGTTTAGGAGAAGAAAAGGCTTTATTCTGCTCAGGAAGATGCTGTGAACCCCTGCAATACACCATTACCATCCATTCCGTTCGTAAGTCTTTTTTTTTTCTTTCTTTTTTTTAATAGAAAGTCTCAAATCAGCCTTTAAGCTCTTCTACAAAAGCCACTGCTGTACTATATCATTAGAAAACTCCCACTAGGCCTGTGTATATTATTTATTCTTTTACCATGTTTATTTTTGTCCCGATTCATGACTATGGGTAATTTAATCATGGAGAAAATTGTCTCCCTTCTTGGGACCCTGCTGTTTTGTTGGTGTCTGCTAATTTTGCCCATTTTCTTAACCTTTATTCTTTAATTCTTTATGGTGCTAAACTTAACAAAAGTCTTGAAAATTAAGTGGGTAATCACACATTTCATCGTCCTCGTCTCAGTCGTTCATCGCCATGTGAGACACTTCATTATTTGTGACTTGCTCAAGTTCTTGACAGGTAAAAGCTAGAGAACATTATTTTTTTAGAAGCATCACAGTGTACGGAAAAAGAAAACTATTCAGTCTTTTTTTCCCCCTCTGCTAGCTGCATTAAACACTACTTGAGCTAACTAGAGATAGTCACTTTTGCATCTTTTACAGTTTTTGTGTTGGGTCTTTTCTCATTTCTGTGATAGTTGCACATACAGACACATTATGTACATACTTATATAGAAATCATACTCCCGTATAATTGCTCAAGAAAATCTCTCAGAAGAATATTTTTTTGTTCTCAGACAGCCTTTTTAGCAGTGATTAAGAATTACTGATGGGTCTTTCACCTAACAGCCACCAAGCACTCAGCACCTTGACGTCCCTTTATTTTAAGACTTCAGACAGTTCTGATTCCTTGTATCATGAGGAAAAATATAACTGATACCAATCCTAGTGTCTTACAAAGACAAGATTTCTCAAGCTTTATGGCGTATTTATTCTTGTTTGTGTTTAGATTATGGGAGTAAATGTGCTTTTCTTCATGGCCAAGGTCTTTTTTTTTTTCTTTTCTTTTTGTTTACATAGTTTTTTTCTCTTTGTTTTTTCTTGACTTGAACATTCTTCGAGGAGGAGTTCTTGCAGTGCAGCCTTTTTTTACAGTTGTGTTTTGAGCCAGAGATTCTTTTTTAGAGAGTATGTTTTTATTTCTTGTTTTAACTTGTAAAGTGTGGCAACATGCTTTAGGGAAACTGTTTCCTTTTCTCTCCCCGCTTCACAATATGCCAGAAACAGCTTCCAGTGCTTGCTACCGCTCCTTTCGTGTTTTTATGGTAGCTGGCTTTTCGAACAGCCCTTGAAGCCAGCCAGTGAGATCATCCTGCCTTGTCTGGCCCTCCTCGTTTCAGATAATATTATTATAAAACTGAATTTCACCCCTTTTTTTTTCTATTTTCTTTTTTTTTTTTTCACTGAACTTGCAAGGATTCTACCTCAGGCTGTTCAGAATGACTGTCAAAGAATACTAATGCAAAACCTAGATGACGATATGATATCGCTCGGTCTTAAATGTCCTGTAGAGATGGCCTGTGTGCAATGAAGGATGCAAAGCACTAGTCAAGACCTTCTGTGACGATCTGTCTCCCAGAGTTGTGTGGAAAAACTGTATGTTCCTAGGTAGGGTTATTTTAAAAAATGTGTTCAGAAAAGACTTCAAAATGAGAAAATGTGTCTTTACTACCTTGTACAAAGTACCCTAAGTCTGTAAATAATTGTATACATATTTCTAAACCTGTTAAATTTTTCTATGCACTTTTTTATTTATAATGTTATTTGCTTAATAAAGATGTTACAATGAATGTGTGTATGTGTGTGTTTGCCCTGCGATGGATTGTCACCCTGTCCAGGGTGTACCCCGCCTCCTGCCCTAAGCCTCCTGGGATAGGCTCAAGGTCCCCGCGACCCTGAATACAGGATTAAGCGGTATAGACGATGAGTGAGTGACTGAGTGAGATGTTACAGTGTTTGGACAAAAAATTCAAGTGACGTTTGATCTTCTTGTGTTTGGTGTGTTCTAGATCAGTACTTTTGCTGCTTCACACCTTTCAGTATAGATGATTCTTGTCAGGAAGATTTTATATAAGGGTAAAGCAAAGGACTCGCACCATGTAAAAAGCAGTTTCTGAAGTAGAGGTTTCAGTGCAGCACTATTTTATAGTTTTGGATCATTTAAATAGTTTTGAATAATGTGATATTAGATTAGTTAGTACACACTAAACAGGTCAAAAACGAGAGAATATAAGAGTCTATTAATAATAACAGGTGCCAGGATTCTATAGACAGTTTAAAACAGTCTTTTTGGGTTAAAAGTCTTTTATCTTTTTTCTGCAAGCTTCTATCACTTTATTTTTATTATTATAATTATTATTATTACATTATTATTTTAAATTTATTTATTTATTTTAATAAACCCACACTCATTTACCTTACACCATATACTATTACTTTACTTCATCACCAGGGGGAGCCAAAAATCATTTTGTGTTCTGGATCCTGAATCTATCAAACCGTATCAATTTGCTGTAAGTCACACTTGTGAAAGTCACTCTGGTAAATTTGCTGTCATCTGAAATTAGGCCCATGACCTTTGACCTCAGATGGCTAACTTTTGGTTGTAACCAAGTATAAAGTAATCAATGCTGGGATTGCAAAACAAGTGATTTTGACTATACAAATATAGTCTATACAAATACAAATTGTTTACAGCCAAATTCTTTAATTGTGTTTAGTCAAATAATATAAAATCTATTAATAATTTTTTCCTGCATGACTCTACAGAGAACGTTTTTGTCAGTTTTTCAGGGCAAAATTAAATACATAAGCACTGCATGCTGTAATTGTTTGTTTTACACAGCTTTTTGAATTTTGACTGTCCAGACCAGTGACGTTGTCTCTATTGCATCACTTAGAGTAAAGGTCAAACCACTGAAAAGTGACAGAATTGATCTACTGTAGTCTTTTATATATAGTATGTATATTTGATTATATATGTTCACTGCCCGGCCAAAAAAGCTTGATAAATATATTTATTTTCATCCAGAGTCACGTTATTTTTTTTCTGCAGTATTTTGTACTGATGATGGGAAAGTCAGACCGTTATGTAAAGTCTTTTCCAACACGTCCCAAAGATTCCCAATAGGGTTACGGTCTGCTGACCAATCTGTTTATAAAAATGATGTCTCATGCTCCCTGAACCATTCTTTCACAATTTGAGACTGATGAATCCTGTCATTGTCATGGTCGAATATGCTCAGTTTTTGGACACATAACAGTGCTGAGTCTAGACCTGAACAACAGGAGTAACCCCAGATCATCACACTGCTCCCTCAGGCTTGTACAGTAGGCAGTACAGTAGTGATGGGTGCATCACGTCATCTACCTCTCTTACCTCTTATCTTAATCTCCCATCACTCTTCAACAGGGTAAATCTGGACTCATCAGAGCACATGATTTATTTTTAACAGTCCACAGTCACATTTTTAAATAGTCCCAAGAAAACTGAAGCCAATTTGTCCGATTAGCCTTACTGATTGATAAGTGGTTTTCCTAAGGTCTACAGCAGTCTAGAGTTCTCTTTGCAATGTACATGTAGAAATGCTCTTACTTTCACTATTAAACATAGCTGTGAGTTCTGCTATTGATTGTTTTTTTTATAAGTGATCACAATCTTTCACAATTTTTTTCCGACCACATTTCTTCCTCAAACATGATGGTTTGCCACTATCCTTCCAGATAGGGTTATTTAAGAAATGAAAAGCTACTCACTGTTACTAACCAGATGACTTACTCACTTACTTGCTTAATTAAATATAAATTATGTAAAAGTTTGGACACACCTTCTAATTCCAATGTCTTTCCCGATTTTTATTTCTTTCTACATTATAAAACATTGCTGTAGGTATCCAAAATATGCAATAATCTCTCCATAAAGTTGATGTTAAGATGTGTCTGCTAATTATGATCTGTAAAGCCTTCATAACAGTTCTAATCTGAGCTTGGTAACTCTTGATGAACTTCCCCTCTGTAGCTGACTTTTCCAGTTGTTTTAAAATAGCAGCTGACTGTTATCGTTACTTAATTACCTAAAGGCGTATGTTTTAGCTCATAGTTTTGAAATCTTCAGTATTGTTCTTGGATGTGAAATATAAATCACTAAACAAAAAAACACTGAATTAAAAGGTGTGTCCAAACTTTTGACTGGTACTGTATATAAATGAGTATATTATATATTGTATAAAATTTTAAAAAACATTTTTTTAAAACTAAGAACTACATTTACATTATGCGAGTTAAAGGACATTATATCTAGGGATTGATCGTATTAGTACAGTGATTGTTGTTATGAGTGACAGATATAACATCACAGCATTTGGCAGATGCCCTTATCCAGAGCACTTTGTCTTGTTATACATCCGAGCGACTGAGGGCTTTACTCATGGGTCCAACAATGAGTCCAACTTAGTTGGGTTTGAACTTGGGACCTTCTGATCTGTTGTCCAATGTTGTAACCACAGAGCCATCACTGAATTGCAGATAAGCTTATTATCTAATGTTTGTAAACACAGTATCTAATGTTTATAATCAATATAACCAATTTGAATTTCACAATAACTGACACAGAATAAATAGTGAACTTTTACTTGATTAGTTAAAAAATAAAAAGAACAAAACTGCCAACAGTTGAGTTGTTGCAGCATTGAGCACACCACACACACCCACACACACACACACACA
>JAQMYG010000003.1:9064305-9085244 GCA_030014215.1 Clariallabes teugelsi | reverse complement strand
ATGTATGTAATGTGATGTAATTTGCTGCCTATCTTGGCCAGGTCTCCCTTGCAAAAGAGATTTTTAATCTCAATGGGCTTTTCCTGGTTAAATAAAGGATAAATAAATAAAAAAAATAATTTAAAAAAATGTGCTGAAAAAAGACCAATCCTTGAAAGCCAACCCTTGCAACTTACAGGACGGAATTGATCTGCTACAGATGGCTTGCATCACACCTTCAGAGGTCTAGTGGGGTCGACAGGGCAAGGGAGTCATGGCAGGAAAAGGGGGACCAACTCAACATTAGGCTGGTGTTCATAATGTTATGGCTGATCATATACAGCAGTACTCACTAGGAAGGTTTTACTGCTAACCAAATACCAAACCACTAAAGGATGAAAAGTTTATAATGCAGTGTTTGTTGTGACATTCGGGACCTTGTAAGTCCTGAAACCTCAGTAGGTTTCAATAATAGCTAAGGCTGGTGATGTAATAGGTTGAAACATTTACCAAATTATATATCAGTAGGGCAATCTGACACATAAAATAAACCAAGAGTTTCAACTGGTGATGCAATCTCAAGTTTCCTGAGCCGGTTCAGCAGACAACTTCAGCAGGGTGGATCATGTGGCAGTCCTCCAAATCTCACCTAATCACACACACCTTTTTTCCCCAGGTCTGTATAGACAGCTGTGATTGTGTACATTTATTTCTACCCTTTATTATCATGTAAGTCTAGCATAACCCTTAGCATGAAAAAAAGGAGTGAAGAAGAAAGAGAAAGTGAGTTTTAAAAAGAGAAACAGAAACAACAAAAATAACACACATGTTTAAGTAGAAAATGAATTTCACTGCCTCATGAGTGAGAGAGAGAGAGAGAGAGAGAGAGAGACATGCTGGGAGGCGGGTGATTTACAGTATTGGAATCTCCATTGGAAAGCAAAGTGAAGTTGCATCATGAACTCAAAAGTGAAACCAGCCACGTTCATTTTGCTACATTTCAAATTCATTTTCGGCAGCTACCAGTTTTACATGTTTAACCTAAAACAGCCGCTCGAATAAAGCATGTGGTATTAATTATTATGTCCAACAAACAAACACATATTTTTTGTCTAGTGTTTTAAAATGCTGAGCGTGTGGGAGGAGAAAGGGAATCTCCGGCTCATGGGAAGGATTGCCTCACCCCGGCTAGCATGCTAATGACTGTTGGCAGTGAGCCAAGATGCTGAAAAGCAGCACAGCTAACTCTTCCTGAGGTGTTTCCATTTCCTTTTCAAATAATTCCGTAAGAATATTATTGGGTAGCTGTAAAGAGTAATAAAATAATTGGTATCTTGCAAATGTATAAACAAAATCATTAACATTCTTTTTAATCTTTTCACTTTACACATAAATTCCCTTCACATGAGCTTGGAAACACTTCTGTATATCTGCTAATCAAAAATTCCTGGGGTAATTACAAATTTAGAGGGCCAACGTTATTTCTTCAAATGCCTTTGTAGACATTTTGCTCAGAATCCACTGGTAAAATTTGATACCGTCATAAAGTGCATAATACTGTACATTCAGCCACTAATAGATTAGTGTAATGTCATGAACAGGCAAATGATACATTTATGTGTTCATTCCTTGCTATTGAACCATTGGCACCATTATCTCAGTTTTCCTGCACACCAATGAAAATGTGCTTAATTTCCTTAATCCACGATTATTTTCATGTGCTTGAAGAGTAAAATCTAATTGTTCATATTATAAAATCATCTTCTGTTATGACACTGAAAACAGTCCCAAGTTGAAACACTATGCAAAGAAGGTGAGGTAAACACACATTACACAAACACAATCAGTGATCACCGTCCCTGTTCCGGATTCATTTTCTCACAGAATTTGCTTACTAATCCATTAGATGGCAGGTTGGTTTCGGGTGGAAATAAAGAGTGGGGACTGGAAATAAGGTTAGCGATCATTGCTTTTTTAATGTAGTACACTTAACATTCACTTAAAACTCCAAAGTGGCTCAAAAGAAGGTAGTCACGCTGTGTTGGCTTTTTTTTTCATGTATTTTTTAAGGCATTTTGTACTTTAGCCTTGGGTGACCTTATTAGTCTAAATATAGCAGGTGAGATGAATGTGTCATCTTTCATTGTACTGTAAAAGCACATGCACAGAAAGCCAAACTTAGAGCAGAAATAACTGCATAGTTATTAAACAGTAATGCAAAATTGTTTTTAATATATAAATTTTAACCTTCTGGTAAAAAAAAAAAAAAAAGAAAGATAATAAAAAATACATAAATAAATAAATGAATGAGTGAAAACCCCACTGTATTTAGATTGTGTAACAGCTAGAAATGTTAATTAAAAAGTAATTGCATTGAAACTGATCAATTTGGTAAACATACATTATATAATTTTCCATCATCGAGCAGTTTCCTTTTTAATAATTAATTATTGTCATTCTATTAAATGCCTGAAGACATTCTTCTGGAAAATATTAACCTCCTGGGCCACCCGTGACTTGCGAGTGAAGCCGTGAGACATTACTAAACTGTGAATGAATGTGTTTTATAGACAGATAAAGAACTACATTGACATGCAAAGAAATCCTGTTTCTTGCTCTGAAGAAAAAACTATGGTTAAAGCTTCATGTTGTTTGCGTTTTAATAAATCAAATACGCTGATTACACTAATGCATAATAACATATCAGAGCTAAAGTGAACTTTGTCTTAGTCGCTGAGTATTTCTCACAGGCCCTGTGTAGATTGTTTAAACAAAAGACTCCCTTGTCTATATAGTAACATAGCAGAGTTCTGACGCTTGCGTAAAAGCAGGAGATTTGGTTTCAGCAGTTTGAATTCTACTATATTAGTGGAAAAATGAGACATGAATGTACACGTTTCTAGACATGGGGTTGCAAAAGAAGAAGAGGCGTAGAGTGCTGTAAGAAAAGACACAACGTATGAGGAGGACCAAACTGTGCTTGCTGAACGGTGCAAAATTAATGGAACCTAACTCCTGTATTAAAGTCATCGTTTCTCCGAATACATGGCTTTCAAATGCTACAAAAAAAACTAAATATAATTTGTTATATCTATATGATTTGCAAAGGAGTAAAATATTTCTCAGAGTATGATATGGAGTCTGGTTTGGGGAAACAGTTATAGTAATACAGTATCTGTTAATGATGCCAGATACCACTCATGTGCCCATGTCCTAGATAACAGAGATAATATTATCAGCTAACGACCTAATTATAAAAAACTAAAGTATTTCTCACAATTCAGTCACTGGCAATTCCTACCCACTAGCTATTTCCCCCCAGCAGATAACTTTTACCACCTAGGGAGAGAGTCCTTAGCGCGTCTCTCAAAATGATTATGATTTAAAGTAATCTCAAGAGTGCTATCAGTATGAATTATGTAATACCAGTAACACATAATGACAGGCACATTGTTATAAATATGCACTTTAAGGTTTAATCTTTTCATTCAGTTATATTTAAGTTTAAACGTTGAATCATTTTTTTAAGTTAAATCTTTATGTTTAATCCACTAAGCAACGTATGAGCTCAATTTCTTATGTGTAGTTTGGTTAAATTGAACCCTATACAAGTTGTCAGTTTGAATTCTACTATATTAGTAATTCTACTATATTAGTAATATTCTTATGTGAATCATTAGTAAAGAGATATTCGGTCCTTGTAATTGATTGAACTTTCACTTTATAACTTGCTTCTTACTTTATTATAGGCTTAATGACTTCCTGCAGTAAACACTGTTCTGTTAGGGACGAGTTTTCTCTTTCTTTACACTGTCAGTCAACGAACGTGTGTGAAAGTTTCAATGTAATGGTATATATATATATATAGTCTATAGATTTCTTGTTAGATATAAAAGCGATCCAAAAGTGTTAAAGGATCTGAAACTTTGTTTCTTTGTTTCGATGAAATGATTGCATACTGTATATGTTTGAATCATTACACTCACTGAACCTGTTCGCTTGCACACACAGAGGGACGCTTTCTCTCACTCTGTCTGTCTGTGAGTGTGTGTGTGTGTGTGTGTGTGTGTGTGTGTGTGTGTGAGTGTGTGTGGGAGGGGTGGAGGTTGTGAGAGTGTCGGTGTGCCTGCAAGCAAAATCGTTCTTTCCCTTTTCAGACTAACTTCTGCTCCCCTGACATCACTGGACTTTCCCCTTCTTTCTCATATAAGTATTAGTGAATTTTACTCCATGAAGACACTTAGTACACCGCATTTCCCTACAGATACAACCTTGAACAGGTCTTGGGTCCATCTAAAATCGTGTGCCATACAAATAAATTGCACTGAAGTTGATACTAAGCGACCGAATACAGGATGGAGAGCTACAAGGTGACAGCAGCCGACGTAGAAGCAGCTACGGGAGATGTTTACCAGCCTACTGTGGAAGCAGTGAGGACATCCAGATCTTGGACGTGGACAATACTTGGTGCTCTGGGCTTCCTCTGCCTCTGTACTGTCGCATCTTTCTGTTTTGTTTGGCATTCAATGGTAAGTGTGAAGTCACAGTAAAGGCTTGTTTATCACCCTGAGAGATTTAAAAGTCAGAGAAGATAAAGAGAGGCAAAGACTAACATTCTTTTCATTATTTCTTCCACAGAATAAACATCAAGCTGAGACTTTTATGGGGCTGAAAAGTACCACAAGCACAGGTAAGATACAATAAATGATTTATCAAATCACTGTGAATGGCGTAGCCACAGACTTTCATCATACAGTATGTTGGCTTGGAAGATTAACAATGCCTCTTTCTGTGTCC
This sequence comes from Clariallabes teugelsi, assembly GCA_030014215.1. NCBI lineage: Eukaryota > Metazoa > Chordata > Actinopteri > Siluriformes > Clariidae > Clariallabes > Clariallabes teugelsi. The sequence goes on along the minus strand of JAQMYG010000003.1, from coordinate 9,080,468 downwards.
TAGATCCGTCAGGTCAACAGAAAGCGCTAACACAGATTGCCAAGAGCACAAAGGCAGCCATTCACCTCCATGGTAAGTTACAATACCTATTTGTCATTGGCATTTACTTTGTTTGGAAATGTAGCATTAGTGCCAGGGTTTGATAGAAAACGTAATAGCGTTAAAAAGTCGCTCTGGATAAGACCATCGGCCAAATGCCTAAATGTAAAAGGAAATTAAAGCAAATGGTCTGTAACATAAAGAACATTAATCTATGCCTTGATAACAAAGGTTCAGATTTTAAGTATTTAAATGTATGATCCTCTGTCACTCCCCAGCTATAAGTCATTTAAAATGAAAACTGCTTTACTGTTATATAGATAACCAATAAGGATGTTTCTACCTTTGCTAAACAGTTCATCTTTAGGAACATAAAACATAGAACATAGAACATCCTCTGAACATCCTCAAAAGTTATACAGTAATTAAACATCCGTATAGAACATCCTTCTGCTAAAATAAGAAATCTGGTATTTTTATTAATGACTGCAGTGGCAGGACAAGAGCAGGGATATTGCTTAATCATACTGCTTACTCAAACAAAATCCTTTATCTTTCCAGCTTCAGAACAGGCCCTAGGAGAAAATTCTAGGTCTCCACACTGGGTGAGTGGAGTGGACCAGTCCTTCACCAAAGGAGGCCTCACACTGGAGGACAACAGCATCCTCATTCCCCATGACGGCCTGTACTTTGTCTACAGCCAAGCATCATTCAAGATCAAGTGCCATTCAGATGACGAAGATAATGTGAAAAGTAACATACACCTGAGCTACGGCGTTCGGTGGTCATCTCTCACGTCACCATCCAAAACCAAACGCTACCTGCTCAATGGAGTCAAATCAATGTGCCAAGCCTCAGAGAATCAGCAGAATGAACATTTTGTCTTCGATTCCATCTATCTAGCTGCTGTCTTTCAGCTTTATAAGGGGGACCAACTTTCAACCCATACCAACCATCTTACTGACATTGAGGATCAACCGTCCAATACCTTTTTTGGGGTGTTTGAGCTGTAGGAACTTGCTGATGCTGCTTGCTAAGAAGGACACTTCCTGACCAATATAAAGACAAAGTGTTTTATGTTAAAACACCAATATTAACATATTGTATTTCTCAGGGTGGTTTGTGAATACTGAATCACTTGAGGAATGTGAAATTACTAACTTTTGTAAAGGTAAAAATTTGGATATAGTGTATCAAAGTGCTGCGAAGTTCTCCATTGTACTTGCTTTATTACGGTGTTCTACCTGGTGTGTGAAAAGGCTACTGACCTGAGACTCTGGAGAACGCTACTCCTCTGTTCTCTTCTTAGACCAGCATGTTAAGCTTGTATGTTCATACTGAGAAAGTGTAGCTCACTACAGAAACTGCTTGTGTACACACTGAATGTTGTAATGAATGTACTTTTTTGTTTAGTGTTTAAAGTGATTCGAAACAAGCTTTTTTTTATTTATTTAATGTTATTTTGTGGCATTATCTTATGTACCTTTTCATTCATGCATGTCTATTTATTATTATTATTATTATTATTATTATTATTATTGTTATTACTATTACTATTGTTGTTGTATTTATTTAATGGTGTGAATAAAATATTTAAAAATAAAGATGTACACTTATGTGCTCTTTTTAAGAAATCCTGCATCATTTTAAGCCTAATGTCTATACATCACATCCGTACAGTATGTAGATAGATAGATAGATAGATAAATAGATAGATAGATAGATAGATAGATGTATTGGGGCAGTCAATGAACATTTATAAAGCTTTTTTTTTAATACTTTTCAGTCAGAGGTATTTGTAGGTCAAGCTCTGAAACGGTATAAGAAAAATGAGACATACTTTATATTGTAATATACTTACTTTATTAGAGGGAAGGATTTTTGGTTACGCCTTACTTACTTTTTTTCCACATACTGTACAGTGCTTATTAAACGTGGAAGTCCATTAGTTTCACCCTGATGACTACCACAAAACCTTAGAGGAAGTAAGTTTAAATGTTATGTATGCTTTAGTGTCTTTCTGATGATCTGGTGTTGACAAGTTGGGTGAAACTACAAAAGAACAGCTTTAGTATGACTTGGTGGCGCTCAACAACTGCCCTTAACTATTGAGGAAGTAGATTCTCGGGTATTTTCTCAGTACAGCGAATTCCTTTTCGTGGTAATCACGGAAATGCTAAAGAGATAACACTTTATTTAAAGGACTATAGTAGGTGTTAGAGAGGTACAGTAAAGTGACAGCGAATAGCACTTTTGCCTCTCATCTCCAGGGCTGAGTTGAATCTCACATACAGTCTGTGTGTGCATGTTGTGCCCATGCTTTATGGGTTAGCTCCAGGTACGCTGGTTTCCTTACACAGTCCAATGTGTAATGTGTATGCACCTGTACCCCATCAATGGTGAATCCCACCTTGTGTTACCCTTAATTTGCCTGGGATAGGGTAAGCCTTTATCTTGTCACATACTGTATACATTTATTGCAAAACTCTTTCTTTACAGGCTGGTCAATCTGAGGTTTGAACGACCAACTTACTGATCAACAATCCACTGAGCTAACATTTTCCCCATCTTATTCTACTTCCCCACAATAGGTCCAGGTTCCACACCACCCAATATGTAAATGAAGACATAAGTCACACTGTAACTCCGGATGGCCTTTCTGTTCCATCAAGGTTGTTCCAAGGTTAGTTCAGAATGCAGCAGCGAGAGTCCTCACGAGAACCAGAAGATACGAGCACATCACCCCTATCCTATCTACACTGCATTGGCTCCCACTGAAATTTTGATGTATAAAGAATCAGATGGTCTCAGAGGGAACTGCTGGTGTCTTACAATGTGCAACGCCTACAGTACTCCGATCAAAGGATGCAGGCTGCTTGTCAGTTCTGTGTATGATGAAAAACCCAGTAGAGAGCAGAGCTTTTTCTTATAAAGACCCAAAGTTATGGAATAGCCTTCCAATTAATGCTCAGGACTCACACACAGTCTCAGTGTTTAAGTCTAGGCTGAAAACCTATTAATTTAGCCAAGCATTTTTGTGAATGGATTGTCTGAGGGACTCATGGACGTAGAGTATTATGGTGAACTGGTATGTTTAGATGCTGTCTTCCTCACTCTCATTGATCACTCAGGTTTGTTGGTGGTGAAGTAACTGGTTGCTTTACATCCCAGGGAGCCCTCATGTCTGTGTTTCCTTCTGGCTCTTGCTTTTAGTTATGCTGTTATAATTAGTCCTGCCAGGGTTCCTGTTTGCACTCTGCACTAAATATACATTGACTTTATACACCATACCTTCTCTATTCTTCTCTTGCCATCTTTCCATCTCCCTGAGTCAAGCTACAGTACACATACACATACCACTTCTGAGCTGCCAGTGATCCAGACCCCCTCTGGCCCCAGACCTGTCTGACTCGTCCTGGTGTCACGCTTCTGGTTGGCGATCTCGTCACATGGAGGCCCCATGTGGTGACTGGGGACGGTTCCACATTACCATTAAGACGGTCCTGTCCTCGGCTGATGCAGACAGCTGTTCTCTGAGGACTTGTGACTGCAGTCACTCGATAGCTCAGGACTGGAATTTGCTACGGTCTACCTGAACCTCCAATAACGACCTGGATTCCATATTAACTTAAATGCATTAACTATTATATTGAACTTCCAGCCTCTGCACAATTTGCCTGCAGAACAATTCCTGCTGTGTGTTATCACCCAAATGAGGATGGGTTTCCTGTTGAGTCTGGTTCCTCTGAAGGGTTCTTCCTATTGCCACCTCGGGGAGTTTTTCCTTGCCACCGTCACGATCGCCTTGCTCATCAGGGAGAATCTTATCATTTTGATTCATACACATTCTTCACATTTCATACACATTTACATCATTTTTCTTTGTTTCTGTAAAGCTGCTTTGCCACTGTTAAAAGCCCTATAGAAATAAAATTGAATTGACTCTATAAGTTAAATATTATAGGAATGCATGTTGTTGTTGTTGATCTATCGGCTGCTCCCGGCAAGGGGTCACCACAGCGGAATATCCAGTCTGCACAACAACTTGGCACAGGTTTTACGCCGGATGGCCTTCCTGACGCAACCCTCCCATTTTATCCGGGCTTGGGACCGGCACTGCATCCAGTGGCTGGGGGGTTTGGGCACTGGCTGGGAATGCATATTAGGAGTTAATTTAGGTCATGAAATTTGTTTAGCGGAGTCCAAATTAGACATTTGTAAAGAGGTGATGAGACTCTACTTGCATTGGTTAATCTCTGGTGTTCTGTTTTGTAAAAACAACTAATATAGGTACAATACCTTGATAGACACCTGATAATGTGCAATAAACACCTTGTTAAACTTGTGTTGTTGAAATTGTTGAAAAGTAATTAATGACGTTCTTGTCAGTGTATACATACAGTAAAGTGCAAAGGTGTTAAATCTGAATAGTGCAGGTAGCATCAGGTGACCTACAGTTTAATAACTCTACAACAAGAGACTCGTATTCTGAAGTCAATTTTTATTTCACTAATTATTAAATAAGCTTAGAAACACTAAACGGGCTTTCAGGATGACCATCTTCTAAAGTCAAGAACATGATATACTGTATGTTTGCATGTGACAAATAACACATTTCCAATTTGCAACCAATACAAAGGTTTAAGAAGAAATTGTGGATTTTATCGACCTTTATTAACACCTAATATAATTAATATTCCTCAAAGTGGTACCACTACAAACTTGGGATGTAGAGATTAGGCTGAAAAATGCTAATGTATTTACACCATAATAAGTCTTATAAAGTGCCAAAGGTTTTGCAGCATAGTCTTTCTCAATGTCTTATTGTTTGTGGTTTAGTAGATAAGCATCAATGTGGTATTTATTGTACTGACAAATAAAGCAAACTTATGAATAAAAGGAGAAACAGAATGGTTTACCCTGTGGGCCAGAGCAAACAGCAGCCCACCTTTTACTAGATACAAGGAAACAGGATCTGACTTCAGGGCTGGGAGCGATTGTTTACTTCCTGCCCCTTCCGTATCCTGTCATGCACAATGAAGTCATTGCTGTCCGGTCACGGGTTATTAAACATGAGCAAACCACACAAATATATAAGGTGATGTCAGGATTTAAAACTAAATATCAGCCATAATGACAAAAATAATAATAGCCATAATAATAATCACCCAATAATAACTGCCCATGTAATAAGGCATACAGTAGCATACAGTAAATGAAGTAGACTCATGAGGCCCTCTACAGGACGCACTGACATGTGCTCTATACCAAAGTCTTTAAATATTCCAGTCTGATAAATAATTGTTAGAATTTCAATATTGTTCATCTAATTAACATGCAAATGTACAGTAGACAAATGGAAATGTCTGCACTACTAAATAATAATAATAATAATAATAATAATAATAATAATAATAGGATTCTAGTGAAAAATAGAACAAGTTTGTGATATATTGTATAGGTGAAAATCCTACATGTACAAAACTGTTTGGAAAAAAATTCAGTGATAGAAAAGTTTTAAAGACAACAGTAAATCTTTCCTAAATACATTTTTCATTTCATTTCCAGTAATTTCACATATTTGCTAATGTACTAAATCAACATCTGGACAACATTTAAAGTCAGTGCAAAATAATGGGTTTTATTGAACTATAAAGTTTGCATATAGATAAAAGATTATTGTATTTACAATACAGATAATAATTACAAATAAATTACCAAAAATCATATCGGGTTTGGATTATTGATTTATATATGGAATGATTATGAGTATGTCTAAGTTATAATGTAGTGCACACATCTGATAAATAAACATTTATTATTTATATAAAGTGATAGTATAATTACATACCCTGAGCTAAATTAGTGAATATAATGTTTACATGCTGTAGGAACATTGGCTATGTCGTGCTGTGCTTAAATATGTTCAGCTAAGCCATTACACAAAGAAACTTGACACATTATCAGAATGAGATTCCAACACATTACAACAGTAATGTAACACACGAACACCCCGAAGCGTGAAACATGATCAATAGTATTTTGCGAACATAAAGCTCAGTATTGTATTTTAGAAAAGACACAAGGGATGAGGAGTACTGAAATATTGCACGAGAGTATTTATAGTGTTTATAACTGTGTTTCTGAATATCATTCGATTTCATTACAATAAGCACATTAGTTATATATATACAGTATTTTCTCTTTGAATAACACTACCTTAAAGACGCATACATACTGTATCTACGCTAAAAGTGCAGAGTAAAGGGTTTGAGTAAGGCTTATTGTTTGTGCTAAATCTTAAATGGAGTTTCTATGGCAATTTAAATTGGAATCATTTTCCGTTCGTTGTGCGCTGTGCTTTTATTGTGTGCTATAGTACATGATTTAGTACTGTACTGTAGGTGTGCCCATGCGAAAAAACAAGAACGAATGAAAAGGGGAGAAAAAGGATTACAACACGGACCAACGTACCTGGATTGGAATAAGAAAACATACAGAAAGATTACAAAAAACTCCAGAAAAAAAAAAAAAAATGAAGCATGGGTTTCTTTTCTAATCCAAACTTCTTAAAGCAGGTTCATACTAAACTAAACAAAGCAGTGCTGGGGATTCACCGTTCATAAACACTCTTCCAAACCAAACCAAAGTCTTCTCACTTCCTTCCTTCCATTCCAAAAACGGAGACCCGGCCTGAAACGTGTGCAGTATTTATGTTTGTAGAGAATCATTCTTGGAAGACTTAGACATTTAAGGAAGCTATCATGCAAACCTTATTTTTTTGCAGTGAATGATGAGCTTGTACATACACTGACTCACCTGGAGAGCTTTAAATATCAATTTCACTTCTGCAAACTTGGGGCCTCCCCTGCCTACGGGATAATGCTCTTATTCCCCCGAGGGATTCCCCCAATAAAGAGGATTAAATGGAAGAAGAGAGAGTGACATTTTGTTTAGAGCATTAGATGTTTCACTTCTTAAAAAAAAAAAAAAAAAAAGATTGTACGGATTGAAATGATACTAATATGCATTCCTATATGTGTGTGCGTGTGTGTTTCCCTATATAGGAATGTTCTTGCTCATTTTAGGAATTTACCTTAATTTTTGTGCTTTCTTTTTTATAAAGTCGTAAATTGTAATACAAGACAAACTCCATAATATACACTGATACACGGTAGGATATCGATACTAATATTGATACAGAAGACGGCATAGCACTAGACTCAAACCCATATTGCCAGATGTCGCTAAAAAGAAAAGCAACTGGTGTGAAAGAGTTAGTAAAAACAAAGGTATTGTACTACACTGTGTTACCTCACATGGATTCATCGACATACAGCTCGGTGGTGTTTAGTTCTGTCCGGCTCATTTGTAGAGGAGAGGGAGTCGGCTGTTGTGGCAGTGATTCCGGCTGAGCTTTCCTTCGCCCTGGTAGAGGGAGGAGTTGTTGGAGAAGGAGGGAGGCACCGAGTGCTGCTCTGTGCCAGGCGAGTAACCAGGAGGCTCAGATGAAGACGGAGGGGAGACGCTGTGGTTCTGGTTTTGGTTCTGACAAGATGTCGGTTTCCGAGCCCGGAGAGCTTGACGTTCTGCTAATTGGTTTCGCAGTTCTGTTACACGTTCCTCTTTCTGTAACGAATAAAAAATATAGAGAGAGAGAAATAAAAAAATACAGAGAATTTACATTCAAATACACTCAGAACGATTTTACTGAATAAGAAATAATTACTGATGGTTCGTGTAGGTGATGACGGACTGATGGAAATGTGAACATGTGAACATTACTCGGTGTTCAACCTTAAAGTCATTATTATTAAGTGAAACAGCAACATAAAAGCGTTCACTCAGCCATCAAGAAATTGTGAGTTCGAACCCTCCATCAATCTAGCCATGATCTCAGCGTGGAAAGCACAGCCACATTCTCGGTCATTTACCGCAGGTTTATCTGTGAGATCATGCATGCAGACTAGAGCAGATTTTCTGTGAGATCATGCATGTAGAATAGAGTGTTTTCCTCTGAATTTGTTGTGCTGCACTGCTTTGAAGATGCAGATGTTGGCTTCATGTATCTCAAAGGAAGCACATCCCTGACCCACCCCTTCCATCTGGGGAATTGTGGGTGGGAATCGGGAAGTCCAAATTGGGAGAAACTCCAAATAAATTAATTAATTAATAAAACAATAAAACACAGGAATAGAGGCCGCAATACTGTAAAGTTAGATGTCAAGTTATTTAAAGACGCACATTGTCATTTTAAAAATTGACTCTTGTTGGCTTGTCATTTTTTTCATTGAAATTGCAATTCACCTCACAGACAGCAGGGGGCTCTAACCATTTCAAACCACAGTGTTCCCATTAAATCACATAAGCATTTAGCAGGCCTCCATGATTTAAAAATGACTAGTAAATTCTTGCTATATATTGCTGTCTTATGTGGGTAGTGTTTTATAGTATAGAAACATAAGAGATGCTGAACATGCCTCCTGAATGATCTTCTGGAGTTCCCGGTTCTCCCTCTCCAGTTGCCGTGATTTTTCTTCATCGTTGTTATTGGTAGACGATCCCGTCTTAAGTGTGTCCTGCTGCTCAGACTGCCATTCCCCACGCATAATCAAACGCCGCATCTACGTAACAGTAAGACAAACGCTTTGTTAAACTTGTGACACAACTACAAAAAAACAAATTAAGGAACATATAAAGCAAGACAAGCAACAATGCAAAGGAAAGAGAAAGCTAAGTGTTAAATAAAGCAAAATTAATATGTTTCACAAACCTTGGGCACAAACAGCACAACCAAAGTGATGTAGACTGAAAACACTATAGCCAGAGAGGCAAAGGCAAAAGACGCATCCTGCTGTGAGGAGAGGATCATGGTCACAGGAGCTGTGATCATACATAGAACCTACATCGAGAGAGAGAGAAAGACTGTTAGACCTACATCATGACCTTGTACATCATGTCCTTGCATACATGTATAAAAAATAATAGTTTATTATGTGAACAATGCAATTTTCACCAGTACATTTTAATGTGAGTTACAAAAGTATTGACACGTGGCAACAACAACAAAAAGTTGCCGTTCCAGAAGGGTTAAATTATTAGGCTGCATCAAGCAAAGAAAACAGCTAAGGAGATTTGAAGTTACCGGAACTAGGTTAAGAACCTCTAGCACATTATCAAAACCTGGGAGGATAGTGCTGAACCGTCAACTTTGTGGAAAAAATGTGGTCGGAAAAAATCACGAGTGGAGATCACTTAAGCACTTGGTGAAGTTGTGTGGTTTAAAGATTTTACAGTAAAGCCATGGCTATGTTGAATAGTGAAAGTAAGAGCATTTCCATATGCACACAGTGTGATGAGGAGTTACCGGATTGGGACAAACGCAGGACACTTGAGTTCTTCCACTACAAATTTGGCAAACCATGACGCCATAAACCTCAGTTTGTGAGGTTCAGTCAAATTCTAGAGTCTTCACTGTAAACTTGAATAAGTTAGCAAAACTCAAAACATTTGAGGTAATCAGTTACATAAATTTTTTTCAGTAATGATGTTTCCAGTTTTAAGTAAACGGAACTATAACTGAGTTTTTGAGTTTGTTTAACTCATTCATATTAATCATTCTTTACTTGCATTATTGAGTAGCCCAACTCATACTATTTAACAGCAATGATCTTTTTTTTTTAGTTGTTGCAAATCAAATAAATTGTTGTTAGTCTTTCGGCTTCTCCCGACAATGGGTCGCTACAGCAGACAATCCGGTCCGCACACAAGCTTGGCACAGGTTTTACGCCAGATGCCGTTCCTGACACAACCCTCCCATTTTATCTGGGCTTGGGACAGGCACTTCATCCAGTTGTTGGGAATCGAACCCGGGCCTTTCGTATGGCAGGCGAAACACCTACTGTACTGTATACCACTGAGCCACCAATACCCTATTGCCTTGATGACATTAGACACAAAATCACTAGTCTGAAAGATTTTAAGTTGGTGGAACTTTAAGGTGACATTTACTGTTACTTAAGTACTTACAGATTTGTTCAGTTGACTTGAAAAGTGTCATTTCTACATACTCATAAATACCAAAAAGTTCTAAAGACTCATCAAGGTCTATTAATTTGAACTAATTGTAATTATTTAAGCTAACATTACTCAATACTTTTAATTACTTTGAGCATTAGGGTTTACAGTGTACAGTACCAAGACATTCTAGGCAATTGTGTGCTTCCAGCTTTTTGGCAGCAATCATGGTCAGGTGTCCTCATGTACGTTCGATCTATACAAAAAAAAAATGCAGCTAATGCACCTGTTATTGTTTTACGTGGCAGACTGAGGAAAATGCTGACAAACTGCATGTGACAAACTGCATTTCATCCGACCCAAGATATGAGCAACCTTAAAGAATTTGACATTAGATAGATATTGCATACAGTCTAACAGTGAACTAAAAAAGTGAGGAAAGTAAAATGATGTACAAGTAAGGACACAAGAGAGTGGCAGACTACACATGCAGCGAATCTAATTTGTGTTTGGAGCCTCAACAAATTACACAATCCTATTGTACTTCCAGTGCTACTAATGTATTTTCACATCATCACAGCACTGGAGCATTTATTTCATGCCCTTCCCAGACAAAAACAAATACAATAGCTATAAATAAAAGTGACTATGACAAACTACAAAGAGATGAAACATTATCTGATGAAACTGAGATCTTCTGCAGGTGGTTAAAGCAGCAGCCACCCTCATGTTCCAGTCAAGTGTTTTCTAGTTTTCTCATTAAACCCATTTTAGAGGGAGGGGATTTGGAGAAATGGTTTCAATTATGCAAATCATCCTTCAAAGCACTTGCAGTTATTACCAGAACTGTGTTCAAGCAGCCAGGGTAAGAGAGTGGAGTATTCAGCACTAGCAAACTAGGCTTCATTTAAAAGAACTCTCTCCACAGTTTGGGTGGAAAAAAATGTCTGGTTATACAAATTCAGTCTGGAATAAACAGACATGAAACAAACTGGGTATCAAAAGTAGTTTGGGAGAGAACTATAAAAAAAAATTGTGGTTAAGTGACAACCAGAGAGATTTTAATAAGGAAATATGGTTAAAACCTCAAAAACAAGGTGTCTTAAAGGCCATGCTACTGCACAGACATGCAGTCTAGCTCTTTTAAATGTGCAATATTTTTTTCTTTTAATTTGTAGACCTATGTCATGTCTAAAAATTATTTGCTTAAAAGAAGAATACAAAGAAGAACCAAAATAATAATAATAATAATAATAATAATTATTATTATTATTATAAGAATAATTATAAGCTCCACTCACAAACTGAAAAAAATGTTGTTTGGCCAAACAATTCACAGGACATTTTAATCCACATTTCTATTTTAAATAGACTAATCCATTAAATACACTACATTGCCAAAAGTATTCGCTCGCCTGCCTTAACATGCATATGAACTTGAGTAACGTCCAATTCGTAGGATGGATTGAAACAGTCATGCGGAACGGGAAGGGGCCGTCCCCAAACCGTTATCACAAAGTAGGGAGCATCAAATTGTCCAAAATGTCTTGGTACAGTATGCCGATGCATTAAAAGTTCCTTTCACTGGAACTAAAGGGGCCGAGTCCAACTCCTGAAAAACAACCCCACATGAGTTCCCCACATGACTGTGCACCAGTGCACAAAGCCAGGGCCATGAAGACATATATGAGTGAGTTTGGTGTGGAAGAACTTGACTGGCCTGCACGTCAACCTGATAGAACACCTCTGGGATGAATTAGAGTGGAGAGTGAGAGGACGGGCTTCTCGTCCAACATCAGTGTCTGACCTTACAAATGTGCTTCAGGAAGAACGGTCAAAAATTCTTAGAAACACACTCCTTAATCCTGTGGAAAGCCTTCCAAGAAGTGTTGAAGCTGTTATTAGTATTATTAGTTCATATCATATTAAACCCTACGGATTAAGAATTGGATGTTACTCAAGTTCATATGCATGTGAAGGCAGGCGAGCGAATATTTGTGTCCGCCAAGTTTTTTCCCCCCACAGTTCAATCACCATTTGTGCCACAAACCGAACAAAACGATACATAACAGTTTTAAAAAAAAATCATAATGGAACTTTTAATGAGTTCTATATTAAAGGCTGAAAGGCTTGGAACATTAAAGCTATGAATAAAAGACTTTAATAATAGATAAATGACAGAACTATTATTAACTCTAAAGCATAAATATAATGTGCCGTCACAATGGATTAATGTTAGCACTGTCGCCTTGCACCACCAGGGTCTGAGTTTGATAACCGCCTCGAGGTCTGTGTGCATGGAGTTTGCATGTTGACTGGAGGTCCTCCACGGTCATAAAAATGAGAATAAATACAACGGTCTCTATAGGCCTCCATGGTCCAATGTGCTTAATTAAACTGATAAAGACTTTGTCCTTGTCTGATTAGATCAAATTCAGATTGTTTCAACAAAGTATTTTGTGTTAGAAAATTTAATGATTTAACAATATTCCAATATAGTACGTTCAGAAACTTTTGACTGACATTGACAGTCTATTAAATCAAGCCATCACATTCATTTTTTGCATCATGTCCAGTCCATGGTTGACATGCTACCATAGGGAGCGATGCTAGAGGCAAGAAATCGTTAGCAGCGCTGTGAATGGCAGCAACCAGCAGTCACACTCACCGCCACGTTGTAGATAGCCATGCCGACGGCTCGGTGGTCATTAATCTTCTCAGTGGAGATTGATTTGGTCTCATAGGCCAGGAAGATTCCCAGTAGCAGGAGCAGCCCCTTATAGCCGTACACCACTCCTAAGGAGAGAAAGATGAAAATTAAGCCTATCCTGTTTACGTTTTGGAAACACACATGGGGAGAAAAAATATATAATTACTCTGTGTTCTGAGGTTTATGTCTAGAATTAATAGATTTCTTCATAAATAAATGACAGGTGATACCTGGCATGCTCTAATTGCAGTGTATCGCACTGAATCTCAAATGCACAAAGTGTATCCTAATTGGACATACAAGCCATGGTATCAGACATGAAAGAATAAGACAATTATTTCTGAGGTATACAGTAATGGGTAATGTAATGCAACTTAAAAGTATCTGCAAGTGTGTGCTCTTCGTGTTTACAAGAACCTACACGAATGGCCCACTCCTGCTTTGAAAGTGGAAATTTTCTGACAGATCTATGCTCACGAGCTATTACCTAATGCTGTCAATTCTCAGTGAGGGAAAGCCCATGGAAGTTCAGTTAGTGTTTGACATTAATGTAGTTACAGAGTAATTTTAATCGTACAAAAAAAAAAAAATTCTTGGTAATTTACCAACACGTCTAAGAAAAAAAAATTGTCTATTTCTGACAGTTGTGTTTGACTGTATGTTTTCACTATCACTGTCCCGTTAAGAGTGTCTGTGCTTCAGAGCTGAATCATTGACCACAGTCAAAGTGACCAGCATTACTCATACTAAAAAGATAAATATGAGTCTTTATTAAAAGGCAGGTGGGCATGATAACGAATCAGTAACTATCACTATGGTCAATATGGTCAGGTTAAAGACCTGTTTAAAAAAAACTGTCTGACTGTATTCTCATGATTTGAAATGTCATGTTTTTTTTATCTTGAAGTGATACCGGCAATAAATATAACACTGAACAGCTACAAAGAGGAATGTAGTAAAAGGAAATTAAATAAGAGCGAAAGAGAAAAAAATCCACAAAACAATGGCAATGGACATTCATTTGATAGCATTTCAAAACCCTGGTATTTTTCCTCTTCTGTTTCAGCTTTGTTTCCCCAGACTACGTAATAAATGATAACTTTGCTTCCCGATACCACCTTCATAACGTTGCTGAGAATTTTCACCAGCAGAGTACTGAAGTGAAGTGTTCTGGGTTATGAAGCCTGTGAGATAGCCACTGATGCAGACTCGAGCAAAGACACACAGCAATGTCTCGCCAGAGTGAAGGAAACCTCTGCCGCTTAAACTTATAAATGTTAAGACAGGACAAATGGTGAGAGATACTGTACTATAAGGTGAGACATCAGTCTCATTTAAGTCATGGTTTCCCCCCCGAGAGTTCGTTTGAGCCGTTTTTTTTGAGTTCCCCTTTACTGTATCTATATTGGACATTTCTTGTAGACTGTATCTCTGCTGTCCTCTGCTGAAACTGTGAGAAACTTCCACACTGATGGCACTTTCACACAGCAGCGGGAATGTCCAGGCATAGGAGAAAATGAGGTGCCAATGACTGGTTGTAATTACAAGCTGTTATTTATAATTACATATTCACAATATTATATAGAGACATAAAGGTTACGCTCATAACTGTGATCTGTTATTCTGCACAATCAAAAGTCCCGATTTGACTTGAACATATATATATATATATAAAATCTGGGGAGTTTGAAAGCTGGTTGGTTGTTTTTGTTCTGTGCACTGCAGACTGTGGCGCATTGAGTGTTCTGGTGCATTTCTATTGCAGCCAGCATTGACTTTTTTTGTTTTTTTTTGCTCCATTGGCTTTTCTGTGGGATCAGACCAGACGCACACACCTTTGGACCCTGTAGGAAAGGGTGAGCTTTGGATCCCTTTGATCTTGTTGCCAACTTGCTGGTGTAGTGTTGTTTAGTTCACCTAGTGTTGGTGTTGATGTTATGGCTGACTGATGTATTATTAAAATATATAATTATTACAATATAATATAGCACATTATCAGGGCGTATGAGATCACCACTGCTAAAGTTATAAGAGCTACAAACAATATATTTCTATACAGAATAACACCTTCCCTATTGAATAATATATATTTTCTAAAGGATATATTCAGTAAAATTCATATGATCTGTCACATAGCTGACATTTATTGGATTTTATTTTCCGGTCTTTCCGCAATGAAGTAGATCTGCAGCAATCACTAAGGCCGTTCCTTTACCATATGTCCGTGTCTCTAAACTAAGATGATGAATTTAGGCCGCCCATGCTCTTTTGATATGCATGAGTTTGGCCTCAGTAGCTTAGTAAACTAGGCCACTGTCCCCGCAGCACTGTCACAACTTATAGATTTTTCCTTACAGGAAGGTGGGTTTGTGTTACACACATACAGAATACCTCCTGTAGCAAAGACATGGCAATACAATGTATTTAGGGTAACAATTAAGTGTATTTGACTATCTTAATACTAGTCACTGGTTTCCAACCAGACTGGAAAGATCCTTCTTTTTTGGCAGGATGAGAACATTCTGGTCTGGGTCCAAGACAGTTGCATTGACCCATCTCATTAAATCCCAACATGTTGTGCTCTGATGGACAAGAAACTAAAAAGATGGGCCAAAAGGATAAAGGATAATGAAATGTAGAATGCAATTAGATAAGACTATGAAAACGAAAGTGCGAATGTGAAATAGAAAAGGAAATGAGAGAGGGATTCGATAAAGATAGAGGACGGAGTACCGAGCCACGTGTTCATCTTCTCTGAGCTGCAGTGCTCCAGTACAGGCTGAATCAAAAAATCCAGATCTCCTTTAGGATCTTCTTTAGTGAATTTCTGCTCAGATAGATACCAGGAGAAGACAGTAAGGGGGGAAAGTGAAAGGGGTGGTGGGCAGTAGGGGCAAAGAGCGTGAGAGAAAAAGAAAGAGAGAGAAAGGGAGAGCAAGTGGGTGAAAGTTATCATACAGAAGTTTCAATCTCACTGTTTCATTTCACACATTTATTTTTAGAAAAGCATATGTACTTAGCTACAGTAAAAAAAAAATTTTTTTAAACGAGGCAGCTGAATCGCTTTCAGTATGCAGTTGTGCAAATGTCCTACAATTGTTTCTAAGAACCATTAATGAAATGACAATGTTCCTTAATGCTTCTTACTCATTTCTATAAAACCATATGCATGCGAACAAACGTCGACCCTGCTTAAAGGACACCCTAAAATACCCTAATAGTGTAGGATCTAAGAAGAAGTGAAAGGTAACCAAATATACCCCATCACAGAATTTCAGTACACGATTCACAGTAACAGCATGTTTTTGGTAGAATTAAACAAGTATTTACAAACCGGATTCCAAAAAAGTTGGGACACTTAACAAATTGTGAATAAAAACTGAATGCAATGATGTGG
>JAQMYG010000003.1:9053019-9063536 GCA_030014215.1 Clariallabes teugelsi | reverse complement strand
CCACATCATTGCATTCAGTTTTTATTCACAATTTGTTTAGTGTCCCAACTTTTTTGGAATCCGGTTTGTACACAAATGTTAAAATATTTCATTTAAAGAGCCAATAACATTTTTTAAAAGCCTACATGTAAGGTACCTTCTGAAAGCCTGAAACAGGGAGAAATTAGTATCAATGCCCTAATTTATCATGATTATGACCTAGAAATTATGCTCTCAGAAAAAAATGTAATTTAATAAAATTATTAATTTAATAATAAAATTTTGTGGAAGATTTAGTGAAGACATAGCACCATGATCCCAAGAATGTTAGCTTGCACCGCAGCAACGTTTGACTGTTTTTATATACAAAAATATGATTATGATTTGGGAATTAGTAATATTGGTAATATTTTTTGGCTGGAGCTGATTAAGAGTGTTTACATTATTTTCTATGTAAAAATTACTTTTGCGACAGAAAAAAGAACTCGCTTCGAACTAAGTTAAGAACGAAATGGATTACATTTGTACGCCGAGGGTACCACTAAATAGTGGTAAATAAATAGTAATAATAATAGAGACATAAATAGTGCTCAGGATAATGTTTTTGCTAGAAATATGTAAGAATTAACATGTACTATCTACTGTAACAAGCTTAGCAAGCTACTAAAACCAACACCCTTTAGCTAGCTAGCTTACTAATGTTTTTTTCTTTTTTTTTTTTTTTTACATTTTTCTGTTAATAATAAATATAGTGATTTTTGTATATGTTTTTGCTTAACGCGTGTGTTTTTTCCCCACTGGACATCATAATAACAGGTTGAAAGTTAACTATCCTTTGATTTTGAATCAACAACTGACCATTACTTTGAATTTAAGAGTAAAGCTACCTAATTGCACTGTTGCTTCCCACAATATTATTACAGAGATTTTCTACTAAATTCTGCATTTTGGATATAGAATTGTAGCACCTCTAAGGTAATGTGCAAAGGGTCAACAATCTGCCAGATCATCAGAGACAGGACGTCAATGGCCAGTAAGACTCCTACTGTTGCGTACAGCTTCCAGGGTTCCAAATGCTGTAAGAAAGAGAAACAGCAACAGATCAGACATTTAGATCTACTGTATCTTAATGGTTTTTTTTTTACTGCAGTGTTCAGATCAAGGCAAATCACAACTGTGCTGTCACATGATATTTAAACAATAAAACGTTTTAACATATTTAAACAACTTAAGTCAAGTAGTCAAAAGAGTCGAGTAGGCTTTTATTGTCATTTCAACCATATACAGTCCAATACACAGTGAAACGAAACAACGTTCCTCCAGGATCAAGGTGATACATACAACATAAATTAACAAAACTAACTAGCTCACTAAGAATTATTTAAGTAAAATGATAGCTGTTAATTAAATGTTAAACCACATTAAACGGGTACTAAAGTGCACTGTTCAGGAACCAGTAGTAAAAGTGAGTGTTTACAAGCGATACAGTAGAAATCTGTCAGTGGATCTTAAAAGAATGTATGGTAATCATCCTGAAAGGCTCTACTTACTGTAATTCAGTTGAATCTTATTGTTGAACCGTTTGGAAAATATAAGAGCTATCAAGAAACCCGGAAATAAAATCAAATGTTCCAAAATGCAGGGTAATGTCTGTTTCATCCACCCATTAACCCAGCACTGCCAGCTTCCTCCTGGCCATAACACTGGTTAAATAGCATTCTAATGACTTCTACTACGCATACTCTTTCCTACCAACGTACATGTAGTGCATTTTAAAGCCCAATTTTTGTCTCTGACATGTGATTTTCTCAAGCATTTCTAAAATGACTCTAAAATGCCAAACTGCTGTAGCATGAACATCAGAAGCACTGCGAGTAAATCCACTTTGTCATGCAAAGTCTAAAATAATAAAGCCTTCAAAGGTCAGATCTTCACAAAGAATTTTAATACTCATCTATATTCATGAATAATGTACAGCGGGTGTGATCTTAGGCCTTCTCTAATCATTATATGAGTCCCTCTTGTGTCGCCAAAACAGGCCTAAAAAATCGAAGACATCTGAAGGTGTGCTGCATAAGGTCCTATAAGTCCTATTGTGGGTAATCGTCTCCCCTGCTGGGTCTTAGTGCTCGTCTCTTACTGGTATAATCAACATTCGTGCACGCGTGTACTGTTTACTATAACACTGTGACCACGTGTTTGTGTGTAAAACATATTTTATTTTGTGTTTGTAAGCACGTGTGTACAGCGCGCATGTAAATACACGTGTGTGCGCATGTAAAGCAAAAGCAAGTGTCATTAGAGAGGTTAAAAATCCATTTTCTCCCTCTCTCTGTGTCAGCATGTCGTTATGTGTGCGCGCACGTCATTGGACACCGTGCCTCTTCACACACACCCCTCCTCCTCTCGCCTTTACACACACACACACACACACACACACACCCTCCTCCTCTCGCCTTATTTTTACTTTTTTATTTTTTGGGGGCTGTGGAACGTATAATTTGAGTTTCCAAAATACGAGCCCGCTTCCAGAACGAATAATGTTCGTAATCCAAGGTTCCACTGTACTATGAAACGGGCTTACTTGATCTGCAAGTTTGTAAGGGGTATTTGTCAGTCAGCACACCTAGAGTATCACACTGCCTGCATTGGCTTGTTTAACACATCCTGGTGCCAGCTCTTCCCCATGTAGGTGACACACACATAAAGAGCACATTAAGGGCACCCATGACCCTGTTACAGGTTCACCAGTTGTCCTTCCTTGCACCAATTTTAGTAGGTACTAACCACTGTATACTGGTAAGTAGGAATGTAGTTTATATCACACATTGTATACCAGACTGTGCATATTCCACAAGACCTGTCGTTTTGAAAACTCTCTGACCGAACGTCGCTCACATCCTTTCACTCACACATCACCTTGAAGAACTCACTGTTTACTCAATGCCTAATATATCACACCCCTTGACAGGTGCCACTGTAATGAAATAATCAATGATGCCCAAGTCACCTGGCAGTGGGTTTAATGTTAGAGCTGATTTAATTGTCCTGTTAGATCGTAAAAAACACATGCTGTAAATATAAAGGGCAGATGACCAGGTGTGTGTGTGTGTGCGTGTGGTTGTGTGTTCGGAAGGCAGTGTACTGTATGTAAGTGTGAAGTGTAATGTAATGCAATGCAATGCGAGCCTTCTACTAAAAAAAAAAAAACTTGTTAACAGCGTTGTGATGATGTGAGAGCGATATTACACTCGTGGTCATGAGGTGTGAGTGAAAAATTAGCAAGTATTGTTAGAATTTCAAAAAATCTAAAAATAAATCCATTTCTTCTCATAATTATTTTTAGACTTTATGTAGACCTATAATGTGTCCTATACTGTATAGTGTCAATCAACCAAACTTAAATTACATTCATAAATTGCTTTTTGTTTCTATTTTTATCCACGAAATCCTACTGTTTACCTTCCTCTTCTCTTTTTTCTCGTCCTTCTTTGTGAATACTGTATGAACCCACCAAATCTTAGTGAACATGCTGCCGTAAGCCAAACTGAACCCCAGCCCCAGCAGCCACAGGCGGAACTGGAAGAACAAATAATATGTGGATACAAAAGGGTAAAGTAATGCATTTCTTACAGACAGTTACAGCAGGGTATTAAACACATAAAATAACAATGCATTCATTCTATTACCTGACACACCACAGGAAAGCGAGATCTGTCTACATGAAGCCCGTCGATACCCAGTGGAAAAACAGCTGCCAGGGCAAGGACACAACCCACTGCTGTAATGTTATTCAGGTAGGGCTGAGAGTTCTGGATGTACCTGTTAACGCACATGCTGCATGTTAATGCACTGAGGGAAAAAAATACACTGCAGCACCAATTTTTAATGGCAAAATTCCTCTACACTTTAAACTGCACTTAAAGTTAAAAGTGTCTATATGACCCATTCAAAACATTTTATGTAATATGCACTTATAGCTTATAGCTCGTATTATGCACCATTTATATAAGCTCTAGATGGCAAAATTGTTAACTTCTTAAATTATGTATCTATATATCTATCTATTGGCAGATAATTTTGCTAGTTTTAGGAATAAATTTCTTGAAAGAATTTAAAAAAAAAAAAAATTGTTTACATGTTTGAAAAAAATGTACTAGAAATGGGCTCAATAATCGTATACGGTAAAACCTTGTGAGTAACTTGGTTTGCGAGTGTTTTGCAAGAGTACAAAATTTCGTAATACATTTTAACTTGATAAATGAGCGAGGTTTTGAAATACGAGTTGTAACGTCACATGATCACAACTGAACCAATGGTTCTTCTCTCTCTGTGGGTAATCATCTCCCATGCTCAGTCTCAGTGTGTCACACGTCAATCGTATAGTCAACATCCCTATTTGGTTTGATGTAGTCTTATTTTAAGGAATTATAGATAAATATGATTAAACTCAAAAATGTTTTTGCAGTTTTTTTGCAGATGGAAAAACTCAAAACGACAAAGTCATCCATAATAAAGGCACATAAAGTATGACTAATTCATGAGCTTTGATTACTATATGACATGTTTGTATAAAATGAAGGCAGTTTGATTGATTTCGACCCTCTATGTGCAGCTATTTAACTGAGGATCCTATCCAGAGTAAACACACTGCAGGTCGTGAGGATATTCATCTCAAAAGAGGAAGAAATCTTGAGTTACTGAGTAGTTTCTCTTCCACAGGATAAATAAACCAAACCCAGAATCTAAACTGCTTTGCATTTATTTATATCCTGATGACACAGAACCTAATTAGACTGCACATCTGTACTGAGTGCTTACCGGATGTTGCCGTTGTAGATGTTGAATGTAAGACAAGCGATGCCCAGGACGATTCCCAGGCCAGCAAAAACAGATACGGAAACAAACAGCTTCTGGGAAAGGTAGCGAAATTCTTCTAACACCATCGTCTGATCTCTTGGAGGGTATCCGCCTGCAAGGTACAAAATGATGGATTTAAAGAGCTCAAATGAAAGAAATAGAGTTGTAGAAGAAAATGATGGAAGTCCCATTTATGATGAAGACTTCAAAAGTCAAAGCAAGGAATAAAGAGATGATAGCACTGAGCACTCAAGATTAGTCCATAGAGGAGCATTAGTGAGGAAATAATGCTGCCTGGCACTACCGTATGACCTTTATTTGTGGAAGATCACAGCATACATACTCTCATCCGAAGTTTTCAGGTGTGGAACGTAATGTAATGTAGCTGTGCCATTTCAGTTACATTAAGTTACATTCAGCTAAATGCAGGTTAAAAATTGCCTTAATATTCAGTTCATAAAGAATTTATTGAGATATATGCGTATGGGGTACAGCAGGGAATAAATACAGAATGTTTATTAGAATCTCATCCTCACATGACAGCAGCCCTTAAACATTAATATAGTTGCTTAAAGTTGCTATCATGTCTAACAGTAGGGGTTTATATATACAACCCCTACTGTATATACAAAGGGAGGGGCATAAGTTTCCATACATACATAAATATGTTTTTAAAAAAACGATTTATTCAAATAATATGCTCTACATGGTTCCCATTGTTTTGAAAAGACAACATGTTCAACCACAGTGTATACAGTATATATACATATTTTACATTAATGAAATTATTTCTCTTATGTATTGAAACTTATGGTCCACCCTAAATATACTGCCATAACATCATGATCACTCGCCTAATAATGAATAGGTCCACCCCTTTACATGTCTTGACCACTGCAGCCTAGGAACATCTCACAAGAGCTGCAGTTATCTTGTTACAATGGCAGCTGGGAGTGGCGACAAGTGAACCTTTTCTCCTGAAGTTGTGTTGGAAACGCAAAAAATGACCATAAGGATTTGAGTGACTCTGATAAGGGCGATAGTTGTCAGGACAAACCGGTCAACTGGTTACAGAGTCATGGATGGCCAAGGCGTACCGAGGCACGATGGGAGAGAAGGTCGTGTAGTCCGATGCTGGTTGTGACGTGACAGAATGCATCAGAACACACAGTACATCACTGTTATGGTGGCTAAAGGGGGGATCTACTCAATTTTAGACAGGTCATAATGTTATGGCTGATGGGTGTGGGTATATACAGTAAATATAAATATAAATATATACAGCACTTTGTAACGGTTAAAATCTAAAGATGTTGTTTTTAAGCCTATTAGTGGAGGAAATGTCTTCAGAGCAGGATTTTCTCAATAAAATCACAAACTGCATTCTTTGTTTCATTAACTCAAGAGAGAAGGAAAGAGAAAAAAAAACATGGTTGGTAGGAAAACTCCTATTTATAGCTACTATAAAATTATCGCAGAGACAATAAACAATATCTCTGCTATATACAGTACTGTGCGAAAGTATTGAGCCACTCATTTCTTCATATTTTGCTTCCAGGAGCCAGACTTTCTTGTATATTTAATGCAGCCTTGAGGAATATTTCTCCAGGCTCCCTGAAGGATTTTTTGACCCTCAGTTTTGACAAGTTTATGACTATGAATGGATTCAAGTTTGTTAAGCCACACAGTGATGTATGAATCATTCAAGCATTAAAAAAACATTTAAGTTAAGACATGGAATTAGTGAAACACAGGTGCAGATGATGACAGATGATCAGGCCGGTGATTAGTATACTGTTGATGATGAATGCTGAGTGGTTGGAACAGATGAGAGTGGAAATAAAGTTGCTGTTGTATCTTTAGGCACTCAGTCATAATAAAACATTTATTTCCATTTTTTTTTCCATTTATTTTTTATTCATTCACTAATTTTCCACTAATAACCAGAGGAAACCCACCAAGCACGATTAGAACATGAAAGCTCCATGCACACAGACCTGAGACCAGAAATAAACCTCAACCTAAATTAAATTTGATTTAATATGTAAAAATTAAGGGTGGCTCAAATCTTTTACAAACAACTGTATTTTTAAGTAAAGTTATAAACCTGTATAAGACAGAAACAGAGATACTTTTTCAGAGGGAAGGACGTTTGATTATGTATTACTTATATAGTTCATATAGTCTGTAATAAACATGGAAGTATCTTATGGCAAAATCTTAGGGGATTATAAATAGGTTTTAGTGTGTTGCTCTGGAGTTAAAAAGTTGGGTGAAAATACTAAAGAACAGCTTTGGTAGGACTTGATGGAGGCCAACAACTGGCCTTAACTATTGAGAAAGCAGATTTTCAGGTTATTTTCTTGTTCGTGGTAATCACACAAACAACAGATATAACACTATTTTAAGGAGTATATAGTAGGTGTTAGAGAGGTGCAGTGAGCACAAACTCATTAATTTAAAAATGCTGGTTTTAATAACTACAAATGTGTAAAACATGGCAACTTGCTGTAACTTCAGATTGGATGGTTACAGGAAAATAATCAACTCCAGAATGGGCACTCACTCACTCACTCACTCACTCATCATCTATACGCTTTATCCTGCATACAGGGACTCGGGCAGAGGTGGAAGGTAAGTACATTTACTTTGTTACTGAACTTCACATATCTGTACTTCACTTGAATAGATTTATTAGAAAATACTTTTTACTTTTGCTCCATTACATCCTTCAAGAATTGTGTGTACTCCTACTTAGCTCATTTCTTTCAAGTGTTTGAAATGAGGCGCGAAGCATTTACTCAATCTATTCCAGGAGACTTTAGGCACGAGGCAGGGGTACACACTCGACGGGGTGCCAATCCAGCACAGGGCACATACATATACTGTACATACACACACTCGCACACTCATTCACACACTATGGGCAATTTGGGAACACCAATTAATGATCAATTATTACAATTAGAAATCAAACCCAGACCCTTGAGGTACAAGGCTACAGCACTGACCACTAAGCCACCATGCCGCCCAGAATGGAAACCTGCAGTTTATTATTCAGATCTGTTATCTTTATTACTGACATCAATGACATCAGGGGCCCAGACAAGAAAGTGACAGCACCGTAGAGGTTAGGGTTGTTGTTTTTTCTCAACTGATTCTCTTCAGTAATGTTTAAAGACATCACAGGCCAGACTTGGGGCATTAAAAGCGGGTAAATACTGTACAAAGCTCTGTAAGGTAATTGTTCTCCAAGGGCAGAATCTGACACCCCTTGCTCTAAAAACATAATCACATTAAAGGAAATGTTTAAATTTCCACTAACAAATGTAATAGATATAAACCTTATTGATTGATTTTTTAAGTAAAGTAAAACAAACATATTATTAGCCAAAAGAGTAAGGGCCATTTTGTAGAACAGAGGGTAGAGCATGAGGGCAATGTGTCCCAGTTAGATCCCAGGTGCCATGGAGTGCCATGACATCCGTGTTTGCTTCGATTCTTTTCCTAATTTCAGGGTGCAGATGGGTCTACACTGACTTCCTGTCACTGTGCTCAGCAGTGTGTGCCTTGGTGTGTGTGTATGCATGTGTGTGTGTGTGTTTGTGTGTGTGCGTACAAACACTTTGCCCCCAGTGAGTAAAAAAAGGTCCAAATGATAGGGCAGGGTCAATGTCCTTACAAAAAAAAGTGTAGTTTAAGAGCCTTTGTTTGAAAAACTTAAACTGAAAGGTTATGGTTAGGTGCATTCATAGCATTCGTTATCTCTAGTAATCCCTATGTTAATGAAAAGTCCTCAGAAGGTTAGAAAAACATGTATGGGGGCCATGTATTGAAAACGAAGAGCGTGGGCGTGAGCTCAAGAGCGCTGTCATTTGACGCAACTACACACTAAAACCTTCCTTAGTCCTTGATCTAAGAATCGGGACGGCGTGTTGCCATGGAGATCCTTCTTCACAACAGTTGCCAAAGCTATTTGGAAAGGAAAGACATGCTCGAGCGGTTGTCAGGGGCTACCGTGCAGGAACTAAGAGAGCATGAGGACGCAATATGTCGCAGACACACACAGAAATTCGAAATGAGTACATTTCAAAGTTTCAAAGTTTGGGGTCAATTTGAACCTTTATACTCTTTTAAAAAGCTAGGAGTCAGAGATTCGCTTGAAAATAGCACAATCAGCCTAATGCTAATTAAATCCTAAATCCTCTGTTAAGAGAGAGAGAGAACCTTGAGAGTTTCTAGGTGATTTGTATTCTGCATATGTTTTGCATTTTTTTAGCAAGAGCAAAACTGACATGAACTGAGTTTGTAGGCGTGAAGAAAGTGTGCAGTATATAAATTGGTCACACATCAGGATACAGATTACTGCAATTATGAGCAATTGGTGGGCATTTTTTTCCCTAAAACAGCATGCATCAGAAAGTTGGATAAAGTTTGAGCTGCAATTTAATATAACGAAATAAACTTGAGCATCAGCTCATTTTAATCTCGAGGCTTAGAGCTTGTTTGCTGAATATAGTCATTATAAAAATGCTGCACGTAGACATTTTTTCCTTTACAGTCTGGTTCTATAACTATTTGAACAATCACTCAATTTTTCTAATTTTTTTTTCACGGTACATCATTACAATGGATTTGCAATGAAGCAATCAAAACGCGATGGAAATGAAGACTTTCAGCTTTAATTTAAAGGGTTTAACAAAAACATTGCATTAAAGGTTTAGGAATTAGAGGCATTTAGGGATTAGAGACAGACTGATAAGCAGTTTCGTGGCCAGCTGTGACCTGTTTCCTCGTTGTATCATGACAAATTAAGGACATAAAAGTTCTGGAATCGATTCCAAGTATTAAGTTTGCATTTGGTAGATGTTTATGGAATGTGTTCCAAAAAAGTGACAATGCAAGTAATAGAGGCCATTATGATCTAGCTCAGTTCACCAACACGAGAACAAAAGAAAAAAAGCATGGGAAGCCAAGGACAACTAAAGTGGATGATTACAGAAATTATTTGTTCCTGTAGAAAGACCCCTGCACAACATTTAGCTAAGTCGTGAACACTCCGAAGGAGGCAGGCGGATCGTTGTCAAAGTGTACCATTAAGAGACACCTACATGAATGTAAATACAAAGGTAGTTTACAAGATGCAAAACACTAATAACACTTAATAACAGAAAGGCCAGATTATATGCAAGAACGGAAAACGTCCTGTTTTCTTTAGATTCATTAGACAGAAAAAATGAAGGTGATCCAGAGCATCCCACATCACATGGTAGAGGCAGTGTTATGGCATAGGAAGGTGTCTGCCAGTTGACCTGGGACACTGTTTATTGAGGATATGAAGTACCAGGATGAATTTGAAGTGGCTTTTTTGTTCAGATTCAGTGATGCAAATGCTGCAAAACTGTTAAGACAGAGCTTCTTAAGGACAAAGAAACGGAATGATCTGAGTCAGTCATTTGACCCGAGCCCAGTCGAGTACTGTATGCAAACTGAAGGCACAATCAAGCATGAATTATGTTAGTTTTTTCATATTTGTTAAAAAAAAAATTCTGGAAGTCCTCAATGCACTATTTGTGACGCTTCTATCACATATTCTTTGTTCATTTCAAATCCATTATGGTGGTGTACAATGGCAAAAATAGTCAAATTCAGCCACCTGACTCTACTTGTTGTAACAT
>JAQMYG010000003.1:9026140-9049382 GCA_030014215.1 Clariallabes teugelsi | reverse complement strand
AATGTAGAAAGAAATAAAAATCAGGAACCATCATGGAGTTAGAAAGTGACCCCAAACTTTTGAACGGTAGTGTACATAATTCATAATATTCATGAATATAAATGTTCATAACTTGCCTCACAAAAGACTTTTCTTGCTTCAGTCTCATAGAAAAGGCCAACAATGATCCTGGCATCTTGACGCTGGATAATAAAACAAGACAAGTCTTTTAAGGAAAAATGGACAAAACAACCCATACCGTACAGTCGATCAGTGTTATACCTTAAATGCACTGTGTGTATTCAAAATATTACATAAATTTAAATTATATTTACACCCTGCAAATTTCCATTACATCAGAATGTATTATGGTCCTGTTACATCTTCTCCTTAGTCCTTAACACACTTCCCTTTGCACTTACATCGCTGTTGAAAAAGGAAGCATGCTTGCACCTTGATGGGAGGGAGTGTAAATCTCATGGGGCTCTTATGTAATATCAGTGCAGCAATAAAAAGACTGTGTGCTCATCATCTCCTGTCGGTTTAGCCCTGGACCATAGGTATGACATGTGAGCTGTCACTTGATCTGAGGTTCCTGAGGTCCTGGGAGTGTTGATTTATTTCACGTAATGTTTTCATGTGCTCCATCATCATCTTCAGGCTGGCTAACCGCACGGCAAACCATGAGAAAGTAAAGCCTGCTAAATTTTTCATCAAAGTACCTTCAAGTTCTTGACAGCCACGGCGGGATCAGTGAGGAAACTCTGTCTCACACTTATCTCTATACCAGCTTCTTTCACCCTCTGTTCCAGATCATCCAATGTCTGAGAGAGGAGAGAGAGAGAGAGAGAACAGGGATGGAGAGAGGATGGTGAGTAAAGAGCTATAGAACTTTTCGATAACCTCAGCAGCCTGGGATGTCTAGTACGGAAGGCATCAAAGGTGGAGAGAAATGTACAAAAGAAGCAGGATTCAGTGGAAAAAGTGCTGAAAGTGGAAAAAAGATAAGCAAGAAAAGCTAACCTGGAAGAAGCATGAATGACCTAGTGTAAGAGATAGAGACTATAAAAAGGGAAATTATTAAAAAATAATAGCCGTATAAGAAGAAGAGAAATGGAAGAATTAGACCAGTGCTGGGAAAAATTATGATTCAGGTAATATTCACGACCAGCATTCTGATGAATGATCCTCCATCAGCCCTGTGGCCTTTGCACGCTCTTCAAAATAGAAACAGAGTGCTACAGGCTTTTGAAAAGGTACTTTTTCTTAAACTCAGGGGTGGACAAATCAGTTACCCTGTTTCTGTTGCGAACAGATCTGTCCAGCCTACTGTTCACTTTGTTTTTAATCTATCACAGCTTGGAGGACAAGCAACTTAAGTAGGCTGTTAAAATTCTGGTCACTAGCATTGTCTTCTCTTATCGACAAACCAGAGACCAAACTCTGCTAAACAATACTTCCTTGAGTACAAGAGTATGCAGTTATCTACATAAATAATTCGTCAAACATGTACAGTATTTGTGTTACATTAGTGGAATAATTGGCACAGGACAGTACGAGGGGGTATCAAAAGCTTTCGAGATTAGCTCTGTTTTACAAGCTCAGTTTTTTCCCCTCGGATGCCTTAAAACCTGGCAGTAGAATTTGCTATTGACGGTCTGGCCTCTGAGGACGAATTCTCGATGCACAATGCCGCAAAAGTCTAAAAGGACAATGAGCAGACACTTGGTCAAGCTGCGGACCTGCCTCGGCTTTTTCGGTCGTGAAGATGATGGGCTCTTCACTGTGAGGACTGTTGCTTCGTCTCATGGTCATACCCATACATACAAGTTTCATCACTGGTAATGATCCTCGACATAAAGGACGGGTCAGCCACGCCACGCTGACTGAGTTCTTGGCAGACTTTAGCTACTGGGTCAGCAGCCTGGGGACGAACTTGGCAGCAACACCGCGCATGTTTAAATCACACGTAAGGACTGCCTGGACTGTTCTATATGACACGCTGACAATTGCAGGAACGTTGAGGATTGTTCCCTGACGATCATCATGCACAAAGTTCCCAAATGGTTTCAACATTTTCAGAGTTTGAGCTTGTTGAAGGTCTTCCTGATCTTTCTTCGTTCTCCAGTGATGTTCTTCCTCTTTTAAAGAGCGCATGCCACTCAAAACACCTCGAATTTCACATTTGCTCTTACTTCTAACTTGTTGTCCATAAAATAGCAGATGGCTAACATGGTCAGAATAGCATCAGCTGCTTAGCTTCCGATGTACACAGGACGATGTCTTTTGGCACACTGACTTATGAAGGTCGGTGCTCCCTGTGACTGTGTGTGCAACCTCGTGCTGCCATCTTTTGGTGTATTACAAAACTGTTTTGATACCACCTCGTAGACTAACTGGTCAATAAAGAGTTTTTTAGCTCACTGCTTCTGGGTTACTTCCTAAAAGTGCAGAATAAAGATAAAATATATTTGATCATGGCAAAGTCTTACCAGTCTAAGCAGCTGTGTTTCTCTTTAAAATACTCTTTGTATTCCCTGTTGATTATTGTTCTGAATTTGCGCACTAGATGGTACAGTTGAGTAGTAACATTTTCTACTGCAATTTACGACTTTTGCTTGGGTGTTTTGCTTTGTGTTTTCGCTCGGTTAATAAAACCTTCTGTACAAACACCGCAAGCATCAATGCTGTCCATAATTACATTATTCTAGCTATAATATTCTAGCTATACTTAGGTAATGTTGCTAGCTAGCAACCTAGCATAAAGCTAACTTCTTTACATTGTAATTTTTTTGTTTTCAGGACCTATTGGCAAATCCAGATTTCTTACACACATAAATTTTAATAATTCTAATTGCACATGTTCAAGAAGTTCCTCTGCCAGAATCACATAAAGTGGCCCAGAAAGTAAAGTGTCTACAACATTACTGACAGAAGGCATATCCAATCACAAACAAGCATTCCAGTTTTCTCAGCAACTTTATACACTTTTAATTGTAATGAATAACGCATTGTGTTCTATCATGTGCTACACATACGAATCAGTCATAACATTACAATGCAAAACTTCATGCCCAGTATTGTATGGATTCCCCATGTGCCACCTGGGAAGCTCTGGCCCCTCGGGACATGACTCCACAAGACCTCTGGGGGTGTGGGTGGTGTCTGGCACCAGGATCTTGACCTTTACGTGCTGTGGGTTGCGGCGTGTCCCATGGCTTCTGGATCGGATTGGGACTTGGGGAGTTTGGAAGCTGGGTTGGTGACCTTGGGCTCTTTGCCTGTTGGGCCCTGTGTGTGGCAGGCTGTGGTGCACCGGGTGTTCTGGCACCTTTCTATCATGGCCAAACATTGACTTTTTTTTTTTTTTTTTACATTGAGTGCATTCGCTTTTCTGTAGGATCGGACCTGGCATTCTGGCCTTCGCTCTCCACAAGCATAAATGAGCCTTGTGTGCACATGATCCTTTCACCAGTTTTCTGGTATATAATTAATAATCAATGTTACAGTAGTGTTAATATTTATGGGGTTTTAGTGTTATACTATTATACCGTTAAGAAAAATAATGAAATATGCCAGGTGTTAAGATATAAATTCACAATATTTGCCAGCTTTTTGGTAAGTGCAGCAAGTAAACATGTTATGAACATGCTGAATGCATACTTATCTTTACACTAGGAAATTTCTTTAAAACATATTATTAACTGTGCTTTTCTTGAAGGATACAATTGCTCAGTGAATTAGACAAATTTAGAATTTGTCCAATCTACTCATGATGCATGTGTTGTAATTAACCCGCTGACATCATGCCAGTATATTTTTCTCTTACAAACATTCTTCATCCTTATAGACATTTTGCTTGTCTTATTTGAAATAAGCTAAAATAATAAAACTAGCAAAATTCTGTGTTTGAAGTCTTCTGTAAATTATGCCTTTCCTCATATAATGGAAAATAGATATATTTGACAATATTCAAAATATTTTTTATAGATTTGTTTCACATAACTAATATCTTAGCACGTGGCTCCAATTGATCAATTCAGATGTCAGAGTTAAGTTAGTAATATATACAGTATATACACATACTTTTATAGGGAAAAAATCTTTTAAAGTGAACTGTTTTTGGAAACTGACCGAAGTGAAGACTTCTGTTGTCTGCTGGATAGTGGCAATCTTGTTCCAATTCCACTTCTCGAACAGGTGCACGCGGGTAGGGTTATGCAGAGTCGCGGAGGGATGTGTGCGGAAAAATGTTGGGAAACGTTGCCTGTTGGACAGCGCTGGAGAGCTGGAGCCATAGGAGAACTGTACAACAATTTAAAAAAATACACTGGTTAGAGCATTGTATGGATACAGAATACAGGTTTCAGGACTGCAACGTTACAGCCATCTTCCTCTTCAGTATCCTGGTCTGGATCACAGCAAATCAGAAGCCTATCCTGAAAATCTTAGACACAAGGCAGTATCATCTAGTCCTGCAATATAGCCCCACGCAGTACAATCATTTATACCTATTGGCAATTTAGCAAAGTTATTGTGCCTACATGGTCATGGAGGAAAACCACACATATGGTAACCCAAGTCCAGGATCAATTCAGCTACCCAGAAACTGTGAGGCAGCGCTCTTTCAACAAATTGTAGGAGTGGATTAATGTCAACCCAGTGTGACCAGATGTTTTCTCATGCATTAATAAATAATTCATTGTATGCCTACACACTAGACACAGGACGCGGATTTGACGTTAATTATATTCCATGGGGAACTCTAACTGAGTTGTGAGTTTTAAAAGTCAATGTATCAGCAGCAGAAAAAGCGAGACACTGCGCTGTCACTGTTTCAAAAAACTACAGCTCTGGCTCATCTACTCTCTGAATAATGCATGGGCCAAACTTCCATTGATAAAAATGCGACTATCTCATTGAACCTAATGCCTTAATAAATAATTCACTGCGTGACTTCATTGCTTAGCGTACTGTACACTGATACTCGCTCACCGCAGCATGCCGGTTTGACGTTAATTACATTCCATGCGAAACTGTAACTGAGTTAAGAATTTGAAAAGTCAACGTATCAGCAAGCAGAGAAGCTGAGACGGCGCTGTCACCTGGATGCCTCGGATGACTTGCTTTCGTGTTGCCTCGGCTTAACTTTTGCTGATATTAGTTTGAAATGTGACAAACTAATTCGCTCAGGAGAAATCTGCAGTAATGTAATGTATATGTGGCATCCTTAAAAACTGGAAGGATGTGAGGCATTAATGAGAAAAGTCATGGCATATTTCTATGATGCACCACCAAAGCAGATTTAAGGAAATTGCTTGAAAATGACTTACTAATTCAAAATTCAGTGGGTGCCCATTGACAGAAAGCAATTAATTTTAAGTTAATCTGTTTCCCCGGTTATCCAACTTTCTCTGGTTGTTCTCTCCATGATTTTGCCCCCCCACAGAGAACAGACATGGAAGTAAGAAATGAAGCTTCTCCATGTGTCCACCACTACTGGACCAATAAACTGTGTTTTTTTTTTTTTTTTACTTTTTAATAAGCATTGATGGTGTTATAATTTATCTAAATATTATTACCACATTTACAACACTAACAGAAATATACAACACAGCTTAGATAAATAGAGCCCAAGAATTTCATTACTAGATGGCTAGTTGATCCCTTATAAATTCAGCTCCAGATTCAAAGTCTAATCTATTTTTACATGAGGCTTAGCATGGGTTTGGAACGACAGAGTTTGCAAAGAGAAACACACCACTATGAGGTTCCACATGCGAGCTGCTTCAGCCACCAGTGTAGAAACAGAGCTGCATCCTGGCATCAGGACGATTTTTATTGGCTCGGTGTAAAGGAGGTCGTACAGGAGCTTCGTGGCTTCCCCCGGGTCACACTGAGACAGAAACAGAGACACAGTGTAAACAATGCAAAAACCAGGTAATGCAAAAATAATTCCCTTTATAATTCATTACAAATTTGGGGTGTTTATTTGAGGTGCTGGCAAATTTGTAACCATTTGCATAATACGATTCATATAAAAAAGTAACAGAGGAGGGGTTTTAGTGGTTAGAGTGAGTTTAAACTAAATGTGGCCACAGCTCACTTACACACTGTTTAGTTTGTGGTCAAGATGACTTCCTGTATGCCTGGAGTCAAGCACAGTTTAGTGATTACACACTATATTTTTAATACATTTGAAAATGGGTTGTCTAAGAAAGGCAAACTGTGCTGGCTTACAAAGTTTATTAAACTAAACTAAAATTATTACACACTTTCATACAAAGTCTTTCAAAAGCTGGAAAGTGCATACATGTCATTTGCATTTGCATACAGTACTGTGCTTGAGCCGTCCCTCATTTCTTCATATTTTACTTCCAAAGAGTCAGACCTTCTTGTATTTTTAATGTAGTCTCGAGGAAGAGTTCTCCAGGCTTCCTGAACGATTTTTTTAGCTCTCATTTCCAGTGTAGTCCCTGTACCTGACCATTTTAAGAGGAATGTTTCACTATGCATAAAGTCACATAGTGACCTACTGTATGAGTCATGAGACATTTTTTGTATCTTTAATGTAGTCTTGAGGAATAGTTTTCCAGGAAGGACTTTTTGGCTATTGAAAAGAAATGTTTTTTGTTTGTTAAGCCACACAGAAACCTATGAATAATTCAGGCATTAAAAAAACATCTAACTTAAGGCATGAACCAGTGAGAAACAGATGCAGATGTTGACAAATGATCAGTATTCTGGTGATGCTGAATGCTGAGAGGTTGGAACTGATGAGAGGGGAAATGAGGTTGCTGCTGTGGTTGTAACATAAACAATCAATTTTTACATTTTATCTTTTGGTATTTTGTAGCCTGTTGCAGGTAAAAAAAATTGTTCCTGCCTTTTTTTAATTAATCTGCATAATTTGATTACATTTAACATGTGGCCCAAGACTTGTGCACAGTAATGTAGCATTACAGTCAGAAAGCCTCTAGGGTTCAGGCTGGGGTTTTTAACTACTGGTAATAAATGAACAAGGGAGGGTTAATAAACAGGGATGACCGTACAAAATGTCTCTCCTGTTCAAAAACTAATGACACCAAGCTTTAACGAATACTGCTAATATATTTTTTTATTAGCAGGGTAGTGTTAATCAATGATTCTCGGTCAATAAAACAATTAAATGACTTCAGTTCAAATGTAGTAGTGTTACCACCTCAATACTGAGACACATACAGTAATTAAACTAATAGATCTGCTACTGCATCTTGAACAACGGTTTTCTCAAATATGTTCATTTCGTCACAGCACCAGCACCAACACTTGCTTCAGTTTCCACTGCATTAATCATCCCTGGTCAATTGTTCCACGCTCAGCCTTTATTCATCACACATACATTACTGCACAGTGAAACTCTTTATTCTTCGCATAGCCAAGCTTCTTGTTAGTAGGCAGAAGTCGGAGCGCAGGGTCAGCCCCTGGAGCAGACAGGGTTAAGGGCCTTGCTCAAGGTCCCAACAGCGGTAACCTGGCGGAGATGGGGCTCAAACCGCTGATCTTCCAGTCTGTAACTCTTAAGCCTTAACACACTGAGCCCCCAACTGCTTCATAGAAAGCTAGGTTTCATTTTCCAAAAATGACTTTTCAGAACAACTTCCCCCAAAAGTGCTTTTCTGCCCTTGCTTTTCCAAGACTTCAGTAGTCTGTTCATAAAGAAGTATAAAGGAGCCCTTAAGGGTTTGGCTCAAGGGCTGAACAGTGGCTCTGACTCACAACAAATAAGAAGGTGGCTGTCACTGTACTATTACACATTGAAATGGTGATTAAAGATCATGGATCACGGTTCATGGTTCAACGTAAAAATTGGTTTCTTTGCGTTTATGTATTTGTGTCAGATTTTATATTCTGTTTCTATCAATTCCATGAAACAACATTCAATTATTTAATTATTAATATTTGGTGCTTTATTTCCCTGATCACTACAAAGAGACAAACCAATTCCACCGTTCCCATTTCCAATATGATTCTGATATCAGAGCTCTCTGTATGATGTGATACTGATCCAATTTCATCCTCACAGGAATTAAGCCGACTCCTCCACTTGCTTCTCCTGCCAAGTGTTGCAAAACATCAGAGATGTGACATCAATGTGTTTGGTGTTCCCTGTGTGTCATCTCATGCGAGATGTATATCGTGTCAATCAACATCACATATATGTGCTGCATGAAACGCCGCAGCGGATCTGATCAGAAAATTATTCGACTTTCGGATTCAATATCAGTAGAGTTATATGGGATGATGTTAGCCCCTAATGTCTATGTTTAAATTATATTACATCCCGATTACAACTGTATGGTTTTATAGCAGTCATAATTTTTGTACAGTAGCTTTACTGGTTGGCAAAAAAAAAAGGTGAAACATTCTTTCCCTCCACCTGCTAATTCTACAGTATGTGGAGCAGGCTTTCTATTGAGCACCCAATCACGGTCAACAAACTGAGCAGGAAATAACAGTGTACTGGCCCCAACCTTGCCATTGTTACGTGACACCACCTATTTATACTGCGAGTTGATAATGACAAGTATTAGTTAAGTCTAACAATGACGGGGTAATTAATGTTTAAATAGCTTTTCAAGTGCTCTAAATAAAGTTGCATAGGCTGACTATAAATATTACATTACGTCACAGGTTTATTTCCAACACTAAAATTGAGCCATGTACTGTACGTGAACCAGGACTTACACGTCCATGGAGCGTCAACCATTTCATAAATAACTATATTTAACTATGTACAAGAACTTTCCAAAAAGAACTTATTTATTAGGTCATTGGAGCTTTGAATTCCTAAACTATCCACACACTGGTCCAAGCTGGCATTATTTAGAGCCTACTTGTTTTTCCAGATATTACAGTTTGGAGTAAAGAGTTTCTCTACATGTCCTGTATTATGCATGCATTTATTGTGTCAGCTCCAAGTACTGGGTTGTTATTTCAGCACTTTGATACTTAGCAGGAAACACTGATGTGTATGAAAAAAGCATGTATTTAGATATGGTAATTCTACCCAAGGCAATCTGGGAACAGCTGCCAATTAAAACACAAAGAAGCTCAGAAGCACCTCTGTCTGTCTTTTCTCTCGCTCTACCTATACCCCTGTCTCCCTTTATCCCAGTTAATAATTGATCAAAGTGTGAGATTTGACAGCAGTCTGGGGGAGAAGAAAGGGAAGGGAGGAAGAGAGAAAGAAAGAAAGAGACTACAACACACGTTCAGTCAAAAAAAAAACTCCATTGTAAACCTTTCTAAACTATATACTGCACCTTATGATGCACAGGATTTATTTTTGTTTATATTTGTTTATTAATAATCCATTCATATATATCGTTCAGTCATATTGTTAATGCATACTAAATATTTCATTTATACTGTATACTCAAGTTCTTAAATAAAAATAAATAAACTGACCTAATTTAATCTTCTAACTTAGGGATTGGGACCAATATCCTTATTTGGGATAAAAAATTAATGCGTCCCAAACCGATACAAGTACATATGTATAGTTTTTATTTGATAGAGAGATCTGGTTCAGACAAGTGGCATCAAGAGCAGAACCATAAATACACTGCCCATCCAAAGAAAAAAAAAGTCACCACCTATATTTACCTAAGCAAATAGCTTAGCCTATTAGCCTTCAATTGGATAATTACATGTTATTTAACCCTAACTGATGCCTTTTTCGGAAAGGTCAAATTATTTGCATACATCAAGCAAAGAAAACAACTATTGTTGAAACTACAACAATTGATTTATCCAACAGATTATTAAAACCTGAAAGAATTCAAGGAAGAAGTGGAGTTGGAAAAAAAATAATTGAATGATCGTGATCATAATCTTAAATGTTCTTAAACGAACATGATCTTTAATGCATTTCCACTCACACGCAATGCGAAGAGTACTCAAAGGGTTGCGACAAAACAGCTGAGTAACCTCAAGAAAAACACTTATCAGTAAAGCTAATTGGAAAAAAGGCTTCATTTTGCTAGGCAACATGAAGAATGAATTGTGAGGCACTGGAAAAAGGTCTGACCTCTGACAAGTCAACATCTACCCTGTTCCAGAGTGATGCACCCACCATGTCTAGTTACTACTGTACAAGCCTGTGTTAGGATATGCGGTTGCTTCTGTTGGTCAGGTCTAGATTCAGCAACATTTTATGCCCCCAAAAATGAG
Source organism: Clariallabes teugelsi (assembly GCA_030014215.1). Lineage (NCBI taxonomy): Eukaryota > Metazoa > Chordata > Actinopteri > Siluriformes > Clariidae > Clariallabes > Clariallabes teugelsi. Next base: position 9,039,188 of record JAQMYG010000003.1, on the reverse strand, counting down.
TTGAATATACTAAATGACCAGGTTTTTCCATCAATGGATTTTTTTCCATAATGCCACAGGCATATTCCAATATGACAATGGCAGGGTTGATCAAGCTCAAATTGTGAAAGAGTTGTTCAGGGAGCAAGAAACCTTAACTCCATTGAGAATATTTGTGCTGGAAAAGACTTTATGCAGATGTCTGATTCTCCCATCATCAATACAAGATCTTGGGAAGAAATGAATGTGACTTTGGACCGAAATAAATGTTGTGACATTGCATAAACTTATTAAAATGATGCTAGGGCAAATGCGTGCTGTAATCAAAGCAAAGGAGGTCCAACATAATATTAGAGCTTGAGACTTTTTTTTGGACGGACAGTGTATATAGATCTACACAAAACTGTACAAGATCCCCTCAAGCATGTTACGCCATGTCATTACTTGAGAATTGGCTCTAAATCACCTTTCTATTTTTACAGTGAGTTTTTAAAATTCAAGCAAAGCACACACTGATCAGCCATAACTTTAAAGTCATTAACAGAAAGACCACTTATTCCCCCACGAGGGTGCCTCTGGTCCTCCATGGCATGGACCCCATGTGCAGCAGGCTGTGAGGTGCTCTGTGTTCCGGCACCTTTCTGTTGTGCCCAGCATCGACTTTTTTGGTGGTTTTTTTGCTGCATTGACTTTTCCGAGGCATTGGGCCGGGTGGGCTCGCCTTTGGTCCCTAGAGGTATAGATAATGCCCATGACCCTACTAGTTTATTGGTATATAATTCAATCAATGTTATTCACTTCACCTGGAAGTGTTGTTAATGTTATGGTTGATCAGTGTAAATATGAGCATTGAAGGTGTGAAATAAATGCAGTGAGAAATATTTTACCAGTAGCCCAAAGCCTAAAGCCCAAATCTAAATGAGTTTTAATTTAAGCAACACAGGAAACAATTTACATATGCAATGTTTTCCAAACAGGTTAAAGACTGGTTTAAAACCAGTTATAGCATGGCCTATAGCATGGTTTAAAGAGACTGAACAATCTGTTTCCATGTTTTAATTAAATGTTTGGAGTACAGAATAGAAAGTTCAAGAGGAATAATCTATTGGTGAGGATGAGACAATTTTTACTTTCAGATTTTTAAGCTTATGATCCAAGGCATTGATCAACACTAATCAAATGTCATATTAAATTAACAATTTAGAAACAGTAATTCTCTGTGGAAATATGGATATGCATGACAATTACTTGTTTGAAAAGGATTAAGCAAATCAACTCACGTATCCGGAGTCCTTTGAAGAATAATTAAAAGCAAACCCAAATCAAAAGTTTTGTTTTGTAATTATTATTCTGGCACCAAAAGCTATTTCGATTATGATCTTGTTTGAGTATGCAGTTACTTGAGTCTCTCAAGGAAAGACACTAATCATATAATACCCATGTGAATTAAAATGTCACTGGGAGAAAGCATTCTGGAGCTTCAAGTTCGAAAAGTAATAAAATGTTTTTATAACCACATTTTTTTCCCCTGGATTCCTGACTTGAGCATGCAGACTTGTCCAACCGTGAAAACTGAACTTGTTATTAAAACATAGAAGGAGCTGAAAAAGGCATTAGAACATGCCTTAGAATTTAAACATATTGTATGACAGTGATCACTAAAAAACACATCACATCCTTTCATGCAATGCAGCAAGTTTAATTCTGCACCCAGATATACGTTGGGTAATTATCTTTGTCTCTGGCTGTGTATACTAAGTGGCCACTTGCTCTTTTTTTTCTAATTTCATAAAAGTGCATTTTAAATGGAGTGTGGCCTGGATGTCATACATCCTTTTCCTTCTACAAAATGTTTTTTTTTTATTTTATTTTATTTCAATCCCAAGTTGGGTTTAAAACTACCAACAGAAGATGTAATAGAACCAGACAACTTTATCAGAATTGGCATAGAACAACCACTGCACTTAAGAAGCAAAGCATCTCTGCATTTAACAACATCAGGTATGATGCCTTATAAAATGTTCATAAGAAATGTGAATACTAGTGCTGAGTTTGTCTAATTGAGCATTAATTTCTGTGGTTATATTTTCTAAATTTATATTCAGGATATGGCGGCACGGTGGTATAGTGGTTAGCACTGTTGCCTTGCACCTCCAGGGTCTGGGTTTGATTCCCGGCCAGCCTCGATTCCCATCTCTGTGTGCATGGAGTTTGCATGTTCTCCCCGTGGTTTCCTCCCAAAGACATGTAGGTTAGGTTGATTGGTGTTCCCAAATTGCCCATAGTGTGTGAATGAGTGTCTGTGTATGTGCCCTGTGATGGACTGGCATCCTGTCCAGGGTGTACCCTGCCTCATGCATTAAGCCTCCTGGGATAGGCTCCTGAGACCCTGAATACAGGATTAAGCAGTATAGAAGATGAGTGAGTGAGATTCAGGATGTTATATTTACATGTTAAATTTAAAGGTCCCAAATTTCTACTATTTTTAATGAGTTAAGACAGGTCACAGATGTCCCTGGGAGTGCGTTTATTAATGCCCTAGCTGATATATATATATTCAGAATGTACTGAAACATTGCTTCATTTGCAAAGTATCATTTGCAAAGTTTATACTGTATTCATCATACGTTTTATAAAGACGTTTCATAAGAGAACAATACTCACATAGCAGATAAAGTATCATGCTTGAGTGTGGAAAGTTATACATTTAAATCCAAGACTCTTCGAGCGCCACAGTTGGACCCTTAAACAAGACTTTTATGCCCCAGCTCTTCGGCTCCACGCTTGGATTGTATTCCATCTCACTTGTCAGTAAAGTCAGTGCAGTGTGTAAATGTAAATGAAAGAATCTTCAACTCCTTCCTCCAGAATTCAGAGCTCAGTATTCCTATTCGTCTGAAATATGGACGCATTAGGTTTTCACCTCTCACCACACACTAATCTACAAAAGTATTTCTTCATATTATTGGTGTAAGATTTACAAAAATGCACTTCAGCGTGCATAGCGCTTTCATTGGTGCCTGTTGCCATGCCAACTTTCCTTTCCTTTTCCTCGCTCTTCACCGCTGAGAGTGATTCCAGTGCAGAGTGCTCTCCACCAAACTCAGACCTGCTGCAATCCCACTCCAAAACAGCTCCCTCTTTGTTTACTGACCTTAAGCGATATTAATATACCTGTTCTCTAAAGTTCACAGTGAACGATTCTTATTTTAATATTACGCTTACTCAAGTGTTTTTTTTTTTTCTGGTTTCATGTTTTTTCTTTTTCTTCTTCCTCAGCACGATCAGCTGAGACTCATACAACTACAAGAGCTGTTTTTTCTCATTTAAATAAAAAAATATCCAGCAGATGCCCATGGTTTAATCAAAAATGCTTGTGTGTATATATATATAATGAAGCTTTAGTAAACTAATAGTAGTTGAAGGTTTTTTATTCAACAGAGGGTCTGTTTGATATTACCTAGCATCTTTATCATAAAGAAAGATTATTGTAATAAACTCCTAAAGGAATATAAATAAAATTACCCAGTGTTATTACACGGCGCAGTTGCATTCTCAATTCTGATTCATTTCTATAAAAGCAGCTCTGAGAATAAAGCTGAAATTCAAACCACAGGTTTATATTAGTGTATTTGTTTTAACACTAGTTTTAATGTGTTCCTATTCCTAACAAAACTATTATCTCAAATATATTGTGGCTTTTGTATAGATGTTTATTTAATATCTATCGATAGAGTCTTGGGTGTCGGTTTCGACTTTTCCCACACCGGGAGAGACTTCAACACAAAAAAACTTTTTCATTTCCACAGACTATGTTTTTTTTTTTGTCCTTTATATTAAGGCAGAGAAAAAAGAGAGACTCAAGAGGGAAAGGAACAGTAGGGACTAATTTGTCTCGACACTCCGCACACCCGATAAAATGTAAAATGCTTCAATTTTAAATTAATACAAAATTTAATGGCTGCAGCATAAGATAACACTCCTGGATCAACTGTGGTATGATAAAGTGTAATACCACACTACTGTTAATTATCTTCCCATAACAGCACAACATGCTGTGTTTGATTTCTTAATTATTCTACAAATAAATTTATTCCACTGTCACTGGAAGGGCAGGGATTTTAAGTCTGCAATAATTTATTTAATTGCAATCCATTAAAGCCTGGATATAATGGGAGGGTTGCGTCAGGAAGGGCATCCGGCGTAAACCCGTGCCAAAGTTCTGTACGGATCGGAGGGTCTGCTGTGGCGACCCTTTGACGAGAGTAGACAAAAGGGAGCTATTATTATTGTTATTATTATTACTATTCATTCATTCATTTACTCATTCATTATATTTCGATACCACTTACCCGGTACGAGGCCACGAAAAGCCTAGAGTCTATCCCAGGAGACTTCACGCATGAGGTGGGCTATATCCTGGACAGAGTGCCAGTCCATTGCAGGGCACACATGCACACACACTCAGTCACACACTACTGGCAATTTGGAAACACCAATTAGCCAAATCTACATGTCTTTGGACTGTGGGAGGAAACCGGAATAACTGGAGGATACTCACCAAGTACGTGGAGAACATGCAAACTCCATGCACACAGATACAGTATGGGAATCAAAACCTCGACCCTGGAGGTGCAAGGCCACAATGCTAACCACAAATCACTGTGCCGTGTATTTTTGGTTATTATTGCTATTATTATTATTGAACTTGACTTAATGCAATTACACCTTACTGGTCATCACAGTTTTTTTCCACTAATCGAAAGCTCTTGTACTGTTTATTGTATAAAAGCAAGCTTCTTACATGCTTCTTACTTCCTATTGTAAATTACTGTTATTTGCACAACTTAACACATGTGATGCACACTATGGTTACTTGCACACTCACTTTATGTACACTTCGTGTAGATCTGTTACTGTACATACTCAGAATTTTTTTTGGTCTTTATTTAATCTGTACAGTTATTGAACGTTGTGTACTTAGTGTCTTGTCTATAATAAATTAACAGTGTTTTATGTTGGTTTGTACACAAACAGCCGGAATCAAATTCCTCGTGTGTGCCAATGTACTTGGTGGATAAAACCAGATTCTGATTCCGATTCTGATTATTATTATTGCCCTGTTTGTACAGGAAACCATTTAGAGGTTAGAAATGTGTGTATATAGAACACTTCAACAGTTGCAACCTTACAGATTGCAAATGAGAAGTTGACGGATGCATCATGTTGGGGGAAAAAAACAGACTCTACTATTCCTTTCTTTCATGGAGAACTGTGGGTGACGGCTGTATCTTCATGTATCTTCAGCCATAGTTTGTTTGTTTTTTAAGCTCTCTTTTTTGTTGTTGTTGTTGGGCCATGTGAATGAGGTTACTCGTGTTTGTCACATCCAGTTTTAGTGTTCGCACAAGTGTTATAGATAGACATTTAGATTTACTGTACATTAGGCATTTGGCTGACGCTCTTATCCAGAGGGACTTACAGTACAGTACAGTACAAAAGTGCTTTGGCGTTTCAGTCATTGGACGGATCTTTACACTGTATTACTAACCATCAGTAAGTAAAATAGAGATTAGATTCAAAAGAATTCTCAAGCATTTCCAATCTAATCTATGTATTTAAAAAAAAAAAATTTTGAATAAAAAATAAATAGTTTGACTGATGGTACTCATAGTTAGTCACCCAGATCTGTGATGTTATGCAGTGATGCTGTGATGATGGACAGAGTGAAAAGAGTTATTGTCTCACATTACACTTTAATTATTTTTAATAAGGATTTGTATATATATTTAAAAGTGCAATAAGTTTTTTTTTCTTTCCTTACCATGCTGTCGTAATAGATGAGTTCGAGCTCGTAGTCGGGCAGGATGTCAGTGCGGTTGTTGACGAGCTCGAGCGCCATCTGCGCGGCGGGTAGACATGCCTGTCCCCCCGGCCAGCCTCCGCTCATGGGGAACAGCGCGCCGATGTACAGCTTCTTCTTCCCTGCAACCGCACACGGCCAGGAGAGCAGCAATGTAAACCAACACAGCGCGATGCTCATGCACAGGCTCCTGAAATCACCCGGGATCTCCATGGACGCTACCGGACTGTTAGAGACGAACGCGGCAAAGCTCCAAGCGTTTACACTCGAACGCAAACTGACAGAAAGCGGTCCGTCAGTGCGCGTCAGCGCGAGCTCGGAGCGCTGCACGGGCATGTGCGCGCGCCGCGCCGCGTTTTACCGCGTCCTGACATAATCGACTGCTATCGCAACTCTAATAACATGCATGTACAAGTACGTCGAAGGCAAGTTTATCACCGTGCGACAACTCGAGCGCTTAAACAACCCAAACCAGCACGTGCATCATTACCGAGAAATATCACTAAACATCACCCGGGTCCAATCGGGGGCAGGCTCGTGCAACATTAGATTATTCCCCAAAGCAGTAAATCACTAACGCTGTCTAATCTAGTCAGAGTGTGAACAGCGTCTTACAGCGTGCTATTTAGATCAGAGGTCTGATTATTCAAAATGTTGCAAAAAGAAATAATAATGCATGCAAGTCTAATCCTTTAATCCGCTGGAAACGAAGATGAGAAAGAAAGAAAAAAACAGCTCCAAGCAGCACTGGAGAAGTACAGCACTGTTGAGGGAGAGCATGGCTATATATATTTACAGAGAGAGAGAGAGAGAGCGAGAGCAAGCGAGTGAGTGAGAGAGAACGAGAGAGAGAGAGAGAGAGAGAGAGGTGCACGCTGAGTTCAAATTTCATGTCATATTGTCCCCTGTCTTATCAAATTCATTAAGGCGTCTCTGTATGCCTTTGGCAGCATGATATGAGGCACTTTCGTCTCGCCCCTCCTTCCGGGTTCGATTCGGGTCTGTGTGCATGGAGTTTATATGTTCTACCCGTGCTTAGTGGGTTTCCTCTGGGTACTCCGGTTTCCTCCAACAGTCCAAAGTTATACAGATTAGGCTAATCGGCCTTACAAAAGTGTGTGAATGCGTGTGTGTGAATGTTGACCAGAGGTCCTAACATGGCTGTAAATTGGGAACAAATACAATGGTAATCACTGGCCTCCACAGTCCTTACTGTAGTTGGACTACAGCAGTACCTAGATGGATGGATGAATGGATGGTTTTATGGTGAATTATTTCTTATAGAAAGATTTACCCTGAATAATAAAATCTTTATATTGAAATAATTGTTATGTTCTTGCCAATTCACTCGCTTCCAGTAATCACACTATCCTGATCTGGATCCCATCCCAGGATAATTGAATATGAGGCAAGAGGGACACCAGTCCATTACAGGGCACCATGCAAGTGCATTCGCTTACAGCTAGGTGAAGTTGATCTTAGTGTCGTCTCAATTTACTGGCATGTTATTTTGAGATGGAAGGAAACCAGAGAATCCAGAAGAAGAAACTTATGGAAAACATGAACAGAGACTTCACACAAGCTCAGGATCAAACCTGGATCTGTGGGGTGGAAAACTACCACCACCGTGCAAGTGTGTGCTGCCTTGTTAAAATATGCAAGCTGAGATCATTATGTACAAAAAGTTTGGATTATACTGTTGTGCCAGAAAAGCTGTGTACAATTTGTGTAGCAGATATTTCAACAAAAAATGTATTGAATCGCTATATTTCACGATTAGCTTCTTAAAAAAAACAGAGTCCAAGCTTTTTGACATATTCACAATATTTCAGCAGTTACAGTATAATAAGAAATCCAACATAAAATAAAATAAGGGACAATAATCTTCATATTGAATATCCAGAAACTTGGCTCAACCCTGACATCACTACATACAGTATACTAATCACTACATCTAATTAATGGGGGGGGGGGGGGGGGGAATCAATGAAAGATTTTAAAAAAAAGGCAAAAAAGTTGCATTTGAATAAAAACAAAAATGCCTTTGATGCCTTTGAACATTATTTCACACATGTCAAATTGATATGCAAGTCACTCAGGGTTAATTTTCTTTCCTTTAATGTATTTGTATGTCCTCAAAAAGGGTTGGTCATCATTCAAACCTTGTACAAGTTCAACATCATTAATACTCAAAGAAATGTAATATTAACAGAACTTTCTATACCGCTTATCATATACAGAGTTGCAGGAAGCCTGGACTGTACGTATATGGGGTACCTCCTGGATGCGAATGCTGAAGCATCGCAGGGCACACGAGCACACACTCACTTACACACTCATTTACACACACTATGGGCATGTTTTGCATGTTTGTGGGAGGAAACCGGAGTACCCAGAGGAAACCCAGAGGGAACAAACACTCCACTCCATGCACATTAACAAAGCGATGAATGATTTTTCCCTAAGTAGTTTTTTAACTAGGTCCCAAAACGGTGTCATGTTACACCTACTGTCAAAAATAACAAGTTGAAATTTGAATAGATCACTAAGCTTACAAAACCACACATTCACCAACCATCTATTTACTTTTATTGCATAAGGCTATTGCTTGTTATATACCGTTTACCTGATTCTTCATTACATTTTAATAATAACTCAAGGACACGTACAGTATGCCTTAGAATCCACTGATGCAATTCTGTTTATGCATTTTGAAAATCTACATAATTAATCTAATGTGTGCAGAAGAAGATAAATACACCAGACACACAATACCTAAATGCACTCACTGGCTCCTAATAAAAAGAATTAATTAATCACCGGAGAATTTACTGTAGACAGCTTGGACATGTGTGCAAAATACTGTACAGTAAATACTGTACTGTATTTTTGCACAATCCATAGGTTACTGTATCTTGTGGAAACATAAAGATCTCATTTGTGTTATATGCAACCTTAGAACAGTTTGAATATTTCAGTTCAGAAAGTTCTGAGGAATATTGCATAACCAGTCAATACCACCTTTTTCTCTTGCATTTCACCTCTCTCTCTCTCACACACTCCCTCTCTTTCTCTCTCTCTCTCTGTCGAACACAACCAAGCTTACTCAGATAAACAATCAATCTCTCATGGCATTAACAGCGGCACCTCACAGCATGCCCCTCTCCGATAAATCATGTAGCAGCCTACATGATCTCTGTCAAATAACTGATATTGACGGAATAATGTAGGCTCATTTTCCACTGGGTTTTGTGGTCATGCCTTGAAGCCACTACAACATAAATCCACTGAATGCGTTTTCTTTCTTTTTTTCGTTCAGGCTTGTGGGACAGAATTGCTGCTCGGTCAGGTATTATAGGTGACAGACACCTGCCAACATTAGTGCACCACAGAAAACCAACTCGCTGCAAGCGTATCAATATTACAGGATATTATGACACGTGAAATCCACTGATACACACACACACACACACACAATGCCAGACTACAATAAGTGTCGTGCAAACTGACAGATTGAGATTCCGCTAGTGCAAGTGCAATTGCCAGCGGCAAGAATTTTTTACACCTTTCTCTGTACTGAGAAAGAAACTGAAAAAAAAAACTGTTTACTCAAAACTTATTTATAATTGAAATCTCCGTGCTGCTGTAGTAAAGGAGTAGAAAAACATTTACTATGTAAACACGTTAATTCGGGGGTTTAACAGACATTTTGTGGCCAATAATATTAAATCACATGACTCCCTCAGCGCAGACTTTTTTGTAAAAATATTATAATAATATGTGTAGAGTAATATACGAGGGGCGTTCAAGTCAAACCGGGACTCGTTTTTAAATTTCTCGTGAATGAAGGGGTAAAACTGATTGATATTTACAGAAGACTTCAACCACAGTACGGTAGTAAAAAAAGCGCAAACGTTTAAAAAAAAATCCATATGTCCGTGAATGACGATTCCACTGCACTGTTCCCATGAATATTAAGCATTTGGAACGTTTGTTCCTTGAAAATACATAGATAACCTGGCACCAACTTGTGGAAGAGATGCATCTGTCCATGGGAACTGTACACACAGTCATTAACCAATATCACTTGCACATTACAGGAACTCAGCTGGGAGTTATTGCCACATCCCCCGTATAGTCCTGACCTCTCTCCAAGCCATTTCCAGATGTTTGGAGCATTAAAGGAGTTCCTGGAGGAAGCAAGCAGTCTGATCATGGCTCTGGCGTAATGAGAAAACTTTATACCTTGATGATGTCCAAGCACTTGTGATACGCTGGGATAAGTGCATTAGTGTAGCAGGGGAATTATGTACATGTACAACATGTTCTGTTATTCTGCACAAGTCCCGGTTTGACTTGAACGCCCGTCACTTTCCACTGGCCAGATCCAAGTGACAAGAATTTTAGGCCAACTTATTTTTGAGTTTTTGTTTTGAGATTTGGTTTAAACAGAGTAACAGTTAAAAAAAAAAAAAAAGTAGCTTCCGTAATGCTGAGTTGTGGTTTCGCAGATCCCTGGACACCAATTTGAGAACCACCCGCACTCACTTTCAGTAACAGCTTTATCCTGATCGGGGTCATGATGAATCCGGAGCTTATCTTGGGAGAACTAGGTACAAGGCAGAAATAAATCCCTGGACAGAAAGCCAATCCATCACATCGCCCCATCACACACACATTCACACGTGCATTTACACCTAGGGGCAATTTATCTCAATCCACCTACTAGTGTGCTTTTAGGTAGGTGGGAGGAAACTGAAAAACATGAGACAGGGAGTACAGAACATCACATTGTAGCTTTAGATCGAACCGGGGACTCGTGAGGCAGAACAGCTATTCACTGCTTTAATGGATTCTGCCGTCAAATGTATTTGTAAATTAGGTTGTAATCCTGTATAGTTAATTCTTTACATAAATGGGAATACTTTTCAGAATAACTTTCTAAAAGTACATAAGAACAGTTTTTTGGGTGATACAGTGAGGTAGTGGTTAGCACTGTGGCCTTTGCACGTCGAGGGTTCGATTGCCACATCAGTACGTGTGTGTGTGTCTGTGTGTGTGTGTGTGTGTGTGTGTGTGTGTGTGTGTGTGTGGAGTTTGTATGTTATCCCTGAGTTTGGTTTACTCCGGTTTCCTCCCACATTCCAAAGACATGCAGGTTAAGCTAATTGCCATAAATCGCCGTGAGATGGATTGGCACCCTGTCCATGGTGTGCCCCTCCTTGTGCCCAAAGTCTTGATGGCTTTTTTTTTATTTAAAAATATATAAATGCATGTGTAATATTCTGCTATATAAGGAAAATAACGTATGCAAATCTTCCATTATAATTACACAGAAATCATACAGATGCTACAGATGCAATAGACTGAGATTAGCTTCAACCTGTTTATTTAGGTTTGGCTATCAATTTTTTTTTTAGTAAAATCCAATAAGAGTATGGCTTTTAGTTACAGGATTCATATCTCATATTCAATCCTATAGGATTCTGTCATCTGACTCTTATTAGCACACAAGAGAGCATGAGGTACACACTGTGACTGCTTTGCCTTCAGGAACACAAACAGGGGGGCTGCCCTTTAAAGGTGACCGAAGCCCTTCCTGATCTCCTACGGTGACATTTGGTGCATCTCTCTCTCTCTCAGTCTAGTCACTCTCTCACTTGAATTCCCACTCTCCATGTGTCGGAGCTTAATTCCAGTTTCTCCACATGCCAGTCATGAATTATTTACTCCTGATCTTTAGTTGGTATTTAACGAAAGAACACCAAGTGACATCTACCATGAAGCTAGATAATTACTAAGAGCTAAGAGATCTCACTGTGCCCAACATGCCTATCTACGTTCATGCAGTCAGCTCCCCAATTACCGGCAGCATTTATAAAGATAAGAAAAACTGGTGGTATAATATAAATATCAAACGCAATCAAAGAACATTTCCACTCACCCAACTGGAAACACCTACATTTTCACTTACAAAAAATTTCCAAGGTAGACGTGTCATCTGCCCACTGCACATGCTATGTCTAGTGTATAGTGTAGGCTGTAATGGTTTGGTCAAACACCAATGAATGGTTTAGGAAGAGTTGCGGATAGAAGAAACATGTGACAATGACGTCTGATGGACTTTGACGTATGATGGACGAGGACTCGACTCCTATGTGTCGTCTACCAGTAACATCCTTTTCTCAAGGCTTCAATTTATCTACAATTTTAGCAGATACTTTTATGAAAAGCAAATCCATCAATTAAACGATATGGTCGAAAGTATGTGGACATCTGCCTTCCACAAATTGCTGCCGGTACACTAGCGTATAGGATGTCTTTGTATAAGATTACATTTTCCCTTTACTGGAAATAAGAGGCCCAAGGCTTTTCCAGCATGACATGCAAAGCTAGGTTCATGCAGACATGTTCGCCATGGTTGGTGTGGGAAAACCTATGGTTGTTGTGTTCTAACCAGAATCAATAGTGTACTTCGTTGAGGATTTAGCCCTTAGTAACTGGACCATTATTATTCAGACAGGAGTTTGAATATGTAGAATATGTTACTGTATGTTTTCTATAATAACAATTCGGTCATAGAGACCTGTATGGTGGACTTTACCTAAGACTAATAATAAATAGTTTAATAAAAATGTATTTGATGTTATGGTGACATTTTCCTTGAAGGACCTGCTGCTTTAAAAAAAAAAAAAGCTGCTTTTAGGTATTTTTAGGCAGAAATCTTGTTATTCCATTATTTCTAAAGGCAGCTTTGATTTTAGCATTTCTTTACACGTTCAGCCGACTTTTGTACCATATTCTATACCAGTGTCTGCACTTTGAAAAGGTCACTAAGTCTTCAGGACAGGAGCTTTTGCACTATCCAGGTACTTACTAATATGCCAAGCTGCATCTTATTTAAGTCAAGAGAGAGATAAAAGTAGAGTAGTCAATATTTGATAACTGTCGTTATAGCTACAGTACTATATTAAAAGGGATAACAGATAGTAACTTGCCTCACAGAAATTCCTTTGTATTAATTAAACAACAGCTAATTTCAATCACATAATTTGATTGGACAAGAGGCATTCCATTAGTACGGTGGCCGTGAAGTGCAAAACAAATTAACAAAACAAAATAAATTAAAATACGACATAACAAAACCAAAAACAAAACAACAAAACGGAAAACAAAATAACAAATTCAAAACCAAATTAACAAAAC
>JAQMYG010000003.1:8995785-9010868 GCA_030014215.1 Clariallabes teugelsi | reverse complement strand
TATGTGTGTGTTTTATTTTTATAGAATAATTATATAAGTATATAATTATTTTAAATATATATATATGTTTGTGTGTGTGTGTGTGTGTGTGTGTGTGTGTGTGTTTTATTTTTATATAATAATTATATAAATATATACACAGTATATATGTGTGTGTGTGTGTGTGTGTGTGTGTTTTATTTTTTATAAAATAATGATTTAACTACAAAAAGCAAAAAAGATCATCTAATATAAATGTAGATGAAGGTGGAGTCTGTGAAGTTGGATGTAAATGTTGTTAACAGTTGGTGCTGAAATACTATGTAGCTACTAAACAAAAACAAACAAACAAACAAACAAACAGCTCAGTGACAGCAGTGAGGACTGAAATGAGATACAATGTGTTTATATACAGTAGAGACGCAGATCAGTATACAGTAGATGTAGAACAAACTGATTTACTTACATATCTTGACAGGCCCGGTGCAAAGAACAACAACAAACAAAAAAAAAACACAGAAAGAAAAGAAAGAAGAAGAAGAAACGCCGTTTAGAAGAATTTCCGCTTATTGGCTGTTTACGTGCACGAAAATGTGCAGTGATTTATTTAATAGTGCAAATCCCGCGTCGTTGCATAGGCAGTGGAGATACGGAGATACGGCTTAGAGCGGCTCGCTGCGTGTATTGCTTTGCAAAATAATACAAATAAATAAAAATCCATCTGAGATCTTACTTCCTATATATATATTAGGTATATACAAATACAAATACACCGCTTGTAAATGTTTCACGCTCGCTCCATCCTTTCTCTCCTCCTCCTCCCTTCTTTTTTTCCACTCTTCTCCATCCCTGACGTTTTTTCCCCTCTCTCTCTCTCTCTCTCTCTTCTATGCGTGTCGAACAAACACCGCCCCCTAGTGTTCATACTCGCAAATCGATTGTTCTCCTCAAATTGAAGGATGGACGTTCTGTCCAATCAGAGAGCTCGTTTTTTTTTTTTTTTAAAGGCGGGGCTTGTAGTATGCAGGTGGGGAAGGAAAAAGTCTTCCTGACGTGCGACGTCACACAAGGCCGCTAGGGGGGGTATGTGTGCGGAGCTCTCCTTCAGCACCACCTCCATCATCATCACCATCATCATCGACCTGCTTGGTTAATTTCAGCCGGCTGGTAAATGGCCATCAGACTAAAATGCGGTTGAATATCTTATGCGTTTTTTTTTTTTTTTTTTTTTTGGAGAGTACCAGCTTTCAGACCATAGTGTCATTAGTGGTGGGTTGCGTCTTTCTCTTTCCCCTTCCTCTTTATCTTCATCTCATCATCTATTTATACACAGTGTTGATGAATAATTAAGGATTGAAGATAAGATCTGTTCTGCTCCAAAACCCTTTCCTTGTAATGTAAATGCACATTATTTTCACATCCAGAAAACACACACACACACACACACACACACACTATCATACAGTCAGATTTTCACCGTGTTAAAACAGATGCAATGCTGTACAGACCTAAATTAAGCGCCGTCTCAGTGTCCCAGGGAAAATCTTTCACCGTTGACATTTCAGGATATAATCTGCATCACAAGTGATGCAGGAGTTTTAATCGAACCCATTTCACACAATGTCAAAACTGTCATCCTGAGGACATCTGGTCCCAAACCCATAAGATAAATCATGGAGGTGGCTGCACGGGTGAAACAGAAGGGCAACTTGCTTTGCACTGTCATTTTGAGGACATTAATTTCCCCTAAGAAATGAATCAGATATTCTGCATGTCATTGTCCTGTACCTAACCAGATGGGCCCCTGGCCTTTACCACCCCATGTGCAGAAATCTGGACACGCAGGCAGAGAGAGAACATCACGCACACAGGGCAGATCTAAACTGAGTGCAAATAATTTTTCGATTAGTGAATAAATGTTAAAAAATTATCTTTAGATGAACGTCTTTTTTTGCTTGAACCTGGATTTATTTTTGAATAAATGTAATAATCATTATCCATATTAAAAATCCTTCCACATTCCGCTGTAGTCACTTCGCTAGCAAAAGATATCAAATCTTTTTTCTTTTTTTTTTCTTTATATGTGGCTCAGATTTCCTTTATAACATTGTGGGAAGCACAATCCACATGGAATCTGATCTTTTCCATTCTGATTTGGGCCACTTCCTTGTGCGCTCCTAAATCTGATACAGAATTGTTTTTCTGATATGACCTCAAACTAAACAGTCAGATCAGAATTTGTGCAACTTTTATATTAATCCAACTCGACATCTATCGTGATTACACATCACAGAAAAGGAGGAAGAATTCTGAGATAGGATAGTGAAGGAACAGACTTCATAAACATTTGCTGTGGCAAAATTAGAAGGTACATATTGCATCCGCGCCGTGCTCAAAGAGATCTTAAAATAAATGCCTGAACACAGCCGTAGGAGAATCTGACTGCAGGGAAATGAAAAAGTTAAAAGGAAAATTTGAACATACCAAGAGCACGACGAGAGAACGGTCTGAATAACATCGCATTTTTTCATTACCACGTTATGCACTGTTCCTCTGTCCATATGGTGAGTTTAGATGCTTGTCAGACTAATATTAGATATACTTTAGGTCTCACTGAAAACATACAGTAGTATAAACATAGAAAATTGGATTTGTTCAGGAATTGGGCCAGTATTGGCAGCAGTGTGAACGTAACCTTATCATTTTCCACTATAAAAATCAGTCATCAATATGGTAGCACTTACGGTGGGATTTTTTTCATGACATGACGAGGTCCATTTCCTACTCTAGACAGACTGGGTAATGAAATTGTCATGGCATAAACCTAGAGGCATAGGTATAGGATTGAAATTGAGAAGCCGGGGTCAAATGGGAGGAGACGGGGAATATCGAGAAGATCCTATACCAATGCCTCTAGGTTTATGACCATTTCATCACCCAGTCTCTCTAGAGTACGAAATGGACCTTCGTCATGTCAGACTGGATATGAGCTATATTGACATTCCCTCTCGGAAGACATCTATCAGTAATTTAATCTTCAACTCTGCTCAGGCTCTATATCTGGGCTCTCTCACGAGACACACAAGCAGCAAGCATAAGAGAAACGCGTGAGATGTGAGAGATAAGATATTGTCATTGTGCTTCCCGTTCAGGCGCACAGCTCGACTCGGGAGGAGCATCACATGACTGCTTCCGCTGGCAAAGACATATCTTTCTCTGCATTAGGGTCATCTGAAGGACAGAGACAGAATGGGAAATGCAGGCTTTACTGAGAACGCCTCCAGATTTTTCAGAAAAGAGGCCAACTTTAGATCTGAGCCATGACCACCTGACCTTCATGATTCCTGTTGGCTAATAATTTTCTCAAAATACAGTCTCAATTCTCATTATTATTGAGGTAACTAAACGTTTTTATTGATACGATTATCCATTCTATACAATACGATTATGCAGCACTCTTGATAAAACATGTTCATATGTCTTGAGGAAAAGAGGAAAGCAATAACACAACTAAGAAATGTTATATTCCCATACATGAACAATATGAATAGAAAGCTCTAATTCAATTGCATGAAACTTAACCTTACATGGGAACTTAATGTGTAACAAAGCATTGTTCTGTCAAGCACTGCATAAACATCTTTACAGGAGAGGGCATTAAAACAAAAAATGTATACATGTTATTAAAGCAAACTAGCTTATAGATAGTTCACAAAAATCCACAGCTATGACCATCTTGAATAATAAACATCTAAAATGTTATTAATAATCAATAGTCAGCCGTATCATAACACAACTATTTTAACTACAGAATGCATGTTTAATATTTAAAACATGATACACCAAAGCTTCACTTGTTGAAAAAAATAAATGAACACTGAAAGCAATAGAAAACTCTTATAATAAACAATTTACTGAACATAGCAATAAAGCAAGGAGAATACTTGCAATGTACAGAGCAGCATTTCTTATGGATGCACACAAACTAAAACACTTAAAAGCTCAACCCTGGTAACAATTATCTCACTCAAAACATATTCTCGGTGTGCTAATATTGAATAATATACAGTCTATGAAAGAAGGGATGGGATAATTTAAGGCTAATTTCACTGAGACTTTAAGGGCAGTGCGAGTACCGAAATCATTTCATAGAAACAGGAGACAGGAGACAACCATGTGCCGTAGGAGTCAGTCAGTCAGTATTGCTTTTTTTTTTTTAGTGAACTGATATATATTTAAGTTAAAGTTACATTGCATGATCAATATGAGAATTAGAGTGAACTAATTCACGATGTCAGTGAAAATTATATTTAGAGATAATCAATATTAGGGGTGTAATTATTCGACCATTTTCAATCGATTCATCGATTTAAAAAGCAATGACTGAAATAAATTGAGGTCACAATCATTATTATTGATGCACACTGACCAGCCACAACACTAACACCACTGCCAGGTGAATTAAGTAACACTGAATATCAATTAGACACCAAGAAACTGGTGATAGGATCATGGGGAGTCAAGGCACATGGGGAACAAAGGCCAGCTTGTCCAGTCTGATCCCACAAAAAAGCCGATACAGCATTAATCGCCAAATCGCTGGCCATGAGAGAAAGGCACCAGAACACCCAGTGCACCATAGGGCCCAGCAGGCCAGGAGGCCTAGATGCCAACGCGGCATCCAAACTCTTCAGATCCCAATCCAACTGAGTGGCAACTAGGATGTGCCAAAGACGTCCGATCCACGGTAGCCCCACCCCACATTAATGGTTTTAATGTTATGCCTGATCTGTGTATAATCGATTAGACTTCATTAACTGATATGCAAACAATTTTATAGGCCATGAAGGTGATTTGCCTGTAACTTTCACACTTAAAACAGTTTCATCATCATGCGCGAATTAACGGCAGGCTTTTACCACAGAACTCAGAATAAAGTTGGTCACATATCAATCAGAGGCTAATAATATGATATCTTGTCATAGACAGTATCATATCGTTAATAAAAAATCTATCGATGTTTTTTTGTAATTGAAATTATTGTGACACAACAGATTCAATCAAAAGCTAACCAAATCAGTGGCTTAAGATTGGAGATCATACTGTATCTTTTCATATACAGCACTATGCAAGTCCTGAGCCACCCTTCATTTCTTCATATTAAATGAAATAACGTTGTATAAATTAAAGAAATAGAAACAAATGTTTTACTGCAACAGGCTGCCAAGTGCCTAAAGATATATTTTAGGAATTGGTTGTTTATGTAACAACCTCAGCGGCAACCTCATTTCCCCTCTCATCTGTTCCAAGCAAACAGCATTCAGCATCAACAGGATACTAATCACCTCATCATTTATCATCATCTGCACCTGTTTTTCACTGGTTTACACCTTACGTTTTTTATGGTTTAGTGTTTCATAGGACACTGTGAGGCTTAAACAAGAAAAAACATTCCTTTGTAACTGGTCATGAGAGCCAAAAACGTCCTTCAGGAAGCTATTCCTCAAGACCATGTTTGAAAAAAAAAATAATAAGAAGAAGAATACATTTTTTTTTTTAATATATATATATTTTTTAAACACGAAAGTCTGGCTTTCCGGAAGCACAATATAAAGAAATGAGGAGAGGGTCAAAACTTTTGCATAGTACTGTAGTTTCAAACCCCCTAATCGTTTTTGTTAAGTTTTGCAAATCGGCTCTAAAACTCATTCACACACCCAAAGGTTTTGTCTTCTGCAGCTTGTGGAAAATTGAAATATCGCCTTTGTGCCCTTAAGCCTGTCTGGGTTAAAGAGGTGTAAATTGACTTGAGGGGTAATTACTGAGGTGACGGTTTATTGCTTTTTAGCAGCTGCCATTTAAGTGTCAGTCAGTTCCAACCTGTAATGTAATGTCTTTTAACTGCCATTGTACATAAAACAAACAAACAAAAACATCTACCATTTCTATTTTAATACCAGATTGAACTTGAAGAAAGGCTTTAAGGCTTGTGCACTTTAAATAATAAATGCAGAACAAATCATAACAGCACTCTGGTCAGTTTAAAATATGTGTTCTTTGCGTCGACTTAATATTTATTAATGTCTTGTATTTTTTGTTGTCATTCTTTTTGTCAGTATCTATGAAAACAAGGTTAAAAAAAACAAAAGTGAGCTTAAAAGAGGCTGGCAGAAAACTCAAGGAAATGACTATCGGTTCAGTATTTTAGTTTTAAGGCTAACCGTAAAATCTTTTTATTTATATCTACAAGGTGCTCTAAGCAATTTTAAAGACTGGCTTTGATTAATATGAGTTTTATGAGAATTGCCAGCAGTGTGTCTTCTATTAACGTTATCAGGTGATGTTCTCAAGCAGTAACGCTTTTTTGTGTTTTTTTTTTTTTTTTGGTACAGTTCATTTACAAGTTCTGCTGTTAATATCAGCATCAACAAAATCCTCTGCACCACAGATGGTCTTTTTAATATCTCACCTTTCTTACTATATTGCAGAATGAGTGTGTTTGCCTCTGTGCTTGCACTCTAATTACCTGCTGAACCGCTGCACAAAATTACACTGGCTTCAGTTTCATGAGCCTGGATCTAGGGTATAAGTCCATCTCTCATTAGTCATCGCAGGCATTCGCAAGAAGTCCATTTCTTTCCAATCCCTTTCCTGATGCAAAGTGCAATTACAGAGCTAATGCTCTCACAAATGGGACAATTGCTAAAGAGATCGACAGTACTACACTAATCCAGTTTAAATCAAATATACGCAGTGAAACTTCTTGCCTTGATAATGATTTTAAAATGCAGGACATTTTTCTTCACGAGTTTAAATCTGACATACTGGTGCCCCTGACACAGAGACCGTATTATGCCAGACGTAGATTAAGAAGGCGTGCTGGGACAAAACCCAGCCCGGGTGGAACATAAGTCTGGACAATACCTTAAAATGATAACCAGAAGTAACCAGGTGGTTTACAAGCGAGCTGGTCAGTGATATAAACGTACAGACGATATTATGTCATGATATTGTGAAATTGTCATTCAAATTTATAAGTAGCTGATTGGACTTTTTTTCTTTTTTTTTTAACACACCCCCTAAAATAGATCTCGTATGACGAATTGCTTCTAGGTATGAAGTGTGCGTGAATATGTCGCCTGTGACGGATTGATGTCCCATCCAGGGTTTTAAACCCCGTGTCCTCCCTTTTCAGGATAAAGCAGCTACCGAAGATGAATAAATGACTTAATTAATTTTTTTATCCTTTTCAAATGCAATTTTTCTGCAATTAAAAGTTTAAAACCATTGCACTCCTTTTTATTTTGTTGTTGATTATGACTACTGTTATATATGATTATTATGTTATCATTACGTATTGTGCACTGTGGAAATGTCTTCAAGTATCACTGAATCATGCACTCCTGTTCACACCTTCTTCTTCACGTTACCCTGACATGAGCCTTACTCACAAACTCACACTCCTGTGATGTTGCTTAACAAGCTGCTCTTGTTTCTCAAGCTCTGTAAAATCAGCCTTTTTGTCCTTTCTGTGTTGCGCTTCTCCTGTCTCCACCCGTTCCTCTTCTTCTCCAGAAAGACTAACAGAGTCACTCAGCTGGCCGAGATGCTCGACAGAGTCGCACTTCTCCAAATCAGAAGCGACGGTTTTGAAGCTAAAAACAGAGGTGGAGTCAGAGCCCACTCCGGACAACGGCCTGGGTTTTCCTCCCTCCCACCAGCCAGACTCCCTATGCCTCTCCACCCACTCTCGCGTCTTAGCTTCTTGGCCATCCACCCATTCATTTGTCTTATTGCGCTCTCCAGTTTCAGTCCTCGTAGTAATTACCGCCTCGGCTCCGATCGGAGGACTGCGTGTTTGGAAGGATTTCGCAGAGCCGTTTGTAGAGTCCGGTCCTCTCTGGGCGTGGATCTCCTCGCTGATTTTCTCCAAACGCTGCAGAGTGTAGGAGTAATGCTTCTTCACTTCAGTCACACGCTCTTCTAACAGAGTTACCTTCAATTTATGCTCCTGCAAACATGATAAAAGAGGTCTCAGCACAACAGTTTGGCATGCACAAATATAAAGGGAAAATAAAGAGAGAGAGAGAGAGAGAGAGAGAGAGAGAGAGAGAGATGTTCATGCAGGAA
The DNA here is from genome assembly GCA_030014215.1 of Clariallabes teugelsi. NCBI lineage: Eukaryota > Metazoa > Chordata > Actinopteri > Siluriformes > Clariidae > Clariallabes > Clariallabes teugelsi. The sequence goes on along the minus strand of JAQMYG010000003.1, from coordinate 9,002,759 downwards.
TGTGTTTACCAGAATAATCAAATCACAAAATAACTTTGTATCTCTACACTGGAGCTGTTCAAATATAGTAACAGATTTATTATCCAAACCCAGTGGAACTGTATAAAACTTAAATGTAAATAACACACATAATTAAAGGTCCCCTATTTTACTCTTTCACTTCTATTCAGAACATGCAGTTTCATGAGCCACGCCCCACCAGAGAACAGCTGAGCACCAAGCTGGGGGAGGGTGTGTTTTATAATGAGGTCACATTAGAGGGAAAATCAAAAACTAACAAAAATCTTCTGAATGTTCAAAATATGACTTAAAAGTGAATTTTCCCCCTTTGAAATTTTTTTATTAATTAGCACTTTATTCTACGTTCTTGACATAGTAATGTGTTTATCATCAGGGTAAGTGATTAATTGATTTCAAATCTACTTAACTTCAATATTACATGATCACAAATGTAAAAAAAAAAATCTCATTTCCACCGCTAACACGAAAAAGCTTTGGCTTTTTAAGCGACTCATCGAAGCATCGCGAGCTGTCACCTTTTCGCATTTATTTATTTATTTATTATGTTTTTAATTCCTATATATTCTGCAAACTGCTTGTGAAATTCCAAAAGTATTTTTCCACTACGTTTATTATGTACATAAATGTTTATGCACCAAGCAAGAACTATGTGCTATGTATCGGGAACAAAAGGAATTTGCACTTTTGTTTTACACCTTTACACTAAATGACCAAAGGTTACTTGATCCTGACCATCACAGCCATAAACCTACCGAACATCCCGTTCCAGATGAATCACCCTTTAAGGTTACAATAACACCTACCCCTTCAGGGAAGGCTTTTTATTAGTTTTTGGATTGTCACTGTGTTCATTCAGCTATAAGAGCATTACTGAGATCAGGCACTGATATCAGGAGAGGAGGCCTGGGGCGCACTCAGTGTTCCAGTTCATCCCAGAGGTGTTCAATCGAGTTAAGGTCAGGAGTGTGAGGGCAATTTGAATTCTTTCACCCTAAACTTGTCAAATCGTGTCTTCATGGAGTTGGCTCTGTGTATGTGCATCGTTATACTGGAACAGGTTTGGGTGTCTTAAATGTTACAGCACACAGAGACAGTCTGTACAATTGTGTAAATGACATATTGGTTTTATGGTCAAGTGTCCGCATACTTTTGGCCATCTGATCGGAAGGTTCCAGGTTTGGACCCCGGCACCATCAAGTCGTCTCTGTTGGGCTCTTAACCCTCAACTGCTCAGATGTGTAATGATAAAAAAATGTAAGTCGTGTCTGTCAAATGCTGAAATGTAAAAGTAAATGTGAAATGTATAATTACAGTTTCTAATGCAAACGATTTCGACGCTATAATTTTTTTTAGAAATAGTCTAAGGGTTTAGTTGCAATTTTAGACACCTCCTTATCTTTTAAACGCAACGTACAAAATGTATACATGAACCTCAGTCATTCGTTCTCAGTAAACATTTACTCAGAATCTCACCACACAAATATCATCTGATGGGTTCCATCCGATCGAAGTGCACAAAAACACAAAAACCTGACTAACCTCCAATATGGATGTAAGCTGGACCTTGAGCTCGAAATAAGGCTTGGACTTGATGATGGTCCTCTTGAGGGATTTCTGCAGCGTCTGTACGTGAGCCTCGGCCGCTTGACACAGCTGGGTGACACGCATGTGCTCTCGTTCGCTCCGCAGCCGCTCGTCTTCAGCCTCGTTCACCTGCGAGAAGCAAAAAAAAAAAAAAAAAAAACAGCCCAGGCTTCTTAGGTCTTAGTGACTCAACAGCGGTGTCTGAAAGCAATACTTATGCAACAAGAACTCCCCATGTGAGAGTTGAGACATCCACTGGAATGCATTTGCAGAAACGAGATGATGATCAGACAGTGTTTGAGTACATGAAGAAAACAAATCAGGCTATTTTTGTCTGACAGCATGACTGCGGAGGCGTAAATATAGGTCTACGCTGCCATTTATAATCTCATTTATGGTTGCGTTTCTATCCGCTCACACAGACACACTATCACAGAGTCATCAAACCTGTGATCCTCACCGTGAGCCGTCAAAAAAAATCTCGTGTTTTCCTTGGTCAATATTCCTAAGCGCTGCCTGAGCTGTCAGTATTTTTTTTTCCACATTTTAACTGTTTGGAAATTTGCTCATGAATAATACAATAATGGAGTTCTGTATTTTACACACGCGGATCGGTTACCGCCATGAATTAAACATTTTCCCTAATCCGATCATGATCAGATGGAGTCGGAACAAACCTGGCGCAAATGCACACGATGTGCATCGAATTCTTAATGCGATAAAAAAAAAAAGGAATCGGATCAGCTCCAAAAGATTTCGTCTAGCAGCACAGAGGAGATGAGGCGATACAGATGGAAAACCCTATTTATACTCGCAGTCATGCTTACATTTCATCCCGGTGTTAACCACACTGTTTTAGAGGAGCGATTAATAATGAGTGGTGGACCGATAATGAAAGGGCTAGCGGCTCATCAAAAAGAAGCGTGTTCGCTGGTATAAAAATAATCTCCCGCTCATATCAGGCTGAAAGCTGGCAGACGTCCCACACACTATCTGGCTTATTTGCATTTCACGCAGGAGAAAGGTTCAATTACAGTGTGTACAGAAAGCAGACGCAGCTGTAAAAACAACCACTAATGAACTTTTTTCCCATCATCTGTTTAAGCAGCTGTTTTCAAGTTCGTGCAACCAAACAGAAACATAAAACTACAATAAAGTCAAAGATTAATTATGGCCAGAAGTGGACTTTGGACAAAATAAATATAAGAGGGCTGGGCGATATGATTATTACAACATCAGAATGAGGACGCAACACACTTTTTATTTTTTAGATATTGTGGATATCATCAGGATAAATATAAAACTATAGATTGTAGAATACTGATTAAGTGTCCCAGAAGTACAATTGTATACTTATTTCCCCCCCTTATTTTTTGGTATTAAATAATCTGTTTGTGTAGACATGACCAGATTTAAATGCAAGACTCCCGTTTTGGGATTCGATTCCCGCCTCGGGTCTGTGCATGGAGATATAGAAGATTAACGACTTAATGTATTGAAGAATTCTCTTTAAGTAATATAATATGACACTTTTTTCCATAAAACATTCTGGAGGGATGTCTTTCAAACACTGTCTTACATATCAAATTGCAATCTTGAACCAGACCCCCTGATTGCTCTTTTTGGCATCAATGAAAAGGAAGATAAGCGTCTAACTCCAGCTAAACGTCGTTTACTGCCCTTTGCATCCCTCCTGGCCCGGCGTTCTCTTTAATTTAAGTGGAAGGATGTCACCTTACCCACCCACACGCAGCGGCTCAGAGATATTACTGTATGTAATATCAGTATATATATTTGTCTCTGAAGAAAATTTACTACTATTTGATCCGTGATTCAGATTCGACATTCACTTTGTCATATGGATTTATAGTTTAATCCCCTCCTTATCCAAATGGTTGTTTTTTCACATTCTCTTTCTTTGCATGCAAAACACAGACGTCCGGCTCCATATCTTTGTTTCTTTCTTTTCCTTAGACTTGTAAGGCTGGCTTGGAGTTAGTGATTGAGAGGGTGGGAGGTGTAGGGGTTTGTAAGGTGTTTATAAATACAGTACAAATATATGTACAGGTGTGTACAGGTGTGCGTTACATGTTTGCTTTATGTCTCTGCGTTGATTAAAAAAAAAAAAAAAAAAACAGTGTGGATTGTACACCAGATACCTTGGCAGTGGCATGATTGAGCATCTCTTGCCAGGTCTGATCCAGAGTCTTATCTGCACCAAGGCCCTGCTCAGCCACGTACACCATCTCCCGTGCAGCCGTGTGCATGGAAACGGCCCTCTCGTATCTAAGCGCAGCCTTCTGGGTCTCCTGCTGGGCCTAGGAGGTGCATAACAAAATCAGAAAACATTAAGAGAGACGTGGCCAAGCTGAGTAGGAGTAATCAGAGACTTCCACGGAAGTTATTTTAACCAGAGCAGTACCTCTTTAGCCAATCTCCGTGCTTCATAGTAAGGTCTGGCTTTCTCGATGCAGGAGCCCAGTTGAGAGCTTAGTGCATTGAGCTTCCTGGCCGAATCTGTAAATATTTTTCTGTAGCTCGATCTCTCCTCCTAGTGGGGATGGAAAATAAAATAAGAGTCAGAAATTCAAACGTAAATCAACTGTGTGATCTATATCATGTTTCAGAAATTACAAGCTTCTGTCATGGAAAAATGTGCACATGACGTCAAAACCTTATACGATGAATTAAAGCGTATGAAGATGTACCAAGTTTGCACACAAATGATATGCAGAGATGTAACAGCACTGAATCGTTTTTTCTGTAACGTCTTCTAAAACATTTAAGACATTCTGCAAAGAATCTCGTCCCACAACATTTCAAAGTCTAAAATATTCATAGGCCTCCGGATCAGGACTGCGTACAGCTTCCAGACAGGTTCATGTGCAAAGACTGAGATGGTGATCTTGTTTACAAAAAAAATCACACAGAGCCCTAACCCACTAAACATCAAACATCCTCAAAGCACTGATAATCCACTCCCATATTTTACAATGTTGTATGGGCGATTTTATTTCATGCAGGGAACGTTCAGTTCAGCTGCTCCAAACAACATGTTATTATGTTGCTATGGAGATAGTGTCCAACATTTGACTTTGATACTTGGCAAACCCAGGAGATCTTACACAAACACACATTGTGTTTGTGTAATATATCTGCTGTGTTTTCAACTGCTCAAGTCATATAAATTTAAATGTTCAGTGTGTGGGGGTGTAGGTGGGCAGTCGTCTGACTTTATTGTATGGAAACGTGGTTAATGGGTAACAGAGACATGGTAATGGGTGGCAGGGTTTTAACCTGTGTGCAACCTATTATTCAGTCAAATGAGCTTCAGGATATTCAGCCCCCTTAAGCTTTTATTACAACACACAATGAGGTGTTTAGTTCATGTGTGAAAATGATTTCTCATGCTCGAAGAACATCTCTTTCACAGTTTAAGTCTTGGAATATTCCAGAAAGAAAAACTCCATAGATGTGATGATCTGGTCATTCAGTACATTCAGGTCATCAGCTGACTTCATTTTAATGCCACATAGTGTCACTGAGTCTAGGCCTGACCAACTGAAGAAGCTTGTACAGTGGGCACTATACATGATGGGTGCAACTCATCAGACCACACGATCATTTCTATTGCTTCAGACTGCAATCTTTATGACCCTAGCAAATTGGAGCTTTTTTTTAGCGCGCAAGCACTATGACACCAGGCCATCGTCATAGTGTGTAAAGGGCACTCATGTTCTTCTAAGAATCAGCACCATCCAGGGATTACTGGGGGTCTTAACATGCTCAAAAACCCATGAAAATTGGCAGACAGGTAAGAATCTGCTGCCATTATGATGCCTGAGAGTCGCACACAATATTTTTCAGCATAACTCATACACACTTGAACGTATACACATGAAACACTGTACATATTTAGAGCTCATGAAGCTAAACAATTTTCGTTGTGCATGTCATGAGCTCTACTCAACAGGAAGTCGGTTATTTTGTAGGTTGCAAAATGCAACCAAAGGATTTTGACGTACTCCTCCTAGGGGATTTATAGATCGCCACCAAACCGGGACTACACTGAGGATGCATGACAATGACGTAATCGCCATGAGGTCATCATGTTGATGTCAGTAATGTATTAATTATATGATAATATAATTGTATTATATGCTTGGACAATAATATAATAAATATTGTAATAATTGTAGTTATTTGTAGAACTACAAGTTAATTGTAGTAAGACATCTTCAGGCTTAGGTGAATTGGAAACAGGTGGGACGGTTTGGGGACAGAGTTAGAGAGGTCAGATTAAGATTTAAGGTTTGGACATGGATGAGGGGTATATCAGGGGGAGAATGTTGCAGATGGAGCAACCAGGCAGGTGGAAAAGAGAAAAGCCCAAGAGGAGGGATAACATGCAGGAGGTTGGAGTGGTAGACAATGTAGAAAAAAAAGAGAGCAGCAGAAAGAAGTAGAAGAAATAACAGACAAATCTCAATATTAAATGTTTAAAAGAGATTATTGAATGCTTCAGAACTGTATTACAATGTAGAGAGAAATATAAAATAAAGAAAGACCATGGAATTAGATGTGTCTAAACTTTTAACTGGTAGTGCATGGTTTAAAAAAAAAATAAAATCAATTAGGAGATTCTGTATCAGAACATGCTTTAAGGAGAAAAATTTTGTTAGTGGAAAAGAGTTTCATATTTTATACTTTTTTTTTCTCTTTTTTGTTACAAAGACAATTTTCCATGCAGCACTATTCATCATGTGCACATTTCAGACCTTTTATCTATCTGAACTGGACACACTAGGGGAGAAAGTGTTACCTCTAGTTGCAGCTCCAGCTGGTTTATCTCCTCACTGGCTTCATTCAGATGCTCGAGCTCCTCCTGGACAAGGCACAACAAGTTCAGTTATCCAGCAAAAAAATCCATGCAAACATTCCTTCAAGATGCTAAACAATCTCAAATGAAGAAGTACACTGCAAAATTAAATGCTTTGAAATGAAAGACATTGAAAATTGGATGGAGACAAATAAAAGAATCCAAAGAGATCTCAGACAAGAAAAAAACCTATGGGTAAAGTTATCGAGGAGTGTAAATTGGGTGTGTCTGGGCATATATGCAGGTTGGGAGAAGAAAGATTAATCACACTGATGAAACAGAGAGTAGGAAGACCGTCAAGAGGATGGATTGATAACATCATGATAGAAGGGAAGATCAGCAAGGGCACTGAAGATGAAACGTGGCTGGGTCTTTCAACATGACAATGATCCCAAACACACCGCCCGTAAGAAGCTTCGTAAGAAGCATTTCAAGGTCCTGGATTGGCCTAGCCAGTCTCCAGATCTCAACCCCATAGAAAATCTTTGGA
>JAQMYG010000003.1:8961007-8983511 GCA_030014215.1 Clariallabes teugelsi | reverse complement strand
GGGGGGAAACTAAAAAATAAAAATTAAATAAATAAAACAAAATAAAATAAAATATCCTTAATCCAGATTTTATCAATGACATAACATTTATCTAAGCTGGATGGTCTAATTCTCAAAAACGTTTAACCTAAAGGAAGACTTAACACACTATAACTAGAATATTTACAAAACTGAAAGGTTGTCTTATGAATAATAAATAAAACTAAGTTAAAGCAGGCATGGAGAGAACACAGTACGCAGACCCCGAGGTGGGAATCGAACCCGGACCCTGAAGGTGCAGGGCGACAGTGCTAGCAACTAAGCCACCATGCCGCCCCATAACTTTTATTTATTAATAAAAATGTTTCTTGTGGACTGATTAGATACTGGTTATAAATAAATAAATAATAATAATAATAACTTAACAGGTAGACAGACCAACAGGTGTTGGTCTGTCCCCTGCAAGACACAGTAAAATAGTGAACCTGATCCACCATAAAGAATTTTCTTCAACCAAAGGAGGTTGCCTCTAGAGAGGAGAGGACTTCTGTGGGTGGAGTAACATTGAACAATACAATCGTAACTTTGACAATGACCTTAAGATTTGCCCCAGTAGAATGGTAAGGCAGGACAAGACCAAAACCTATGTGCATGGTGTGCTGGCACACTGCGACACCTGTCACATGTTGGTAAAACATAAGGAAACCAAATAAAGAAAATGAATCTGAATATAAACATGTGACATGGTGCCTTTTAGAATTGCTTAAGGAATGTATCCAGAGGTGAAGCAGTAGGTAGGTCAGGAAATTGAGTGAATCTTTTACTAACAAAGCTGCGGATCTGTAAATACAAAAAAAAAAAAGTGTTGTCTCGGCAAAACAAATTACTTAGATAATTGTTTGAAGCATGTCAGTGCCTTTTTTTAATAAGACTAATTAACTATGTGGTTGCTATAGATTGAAGGTCAGAAGTTCCAGATTCTTTGGCTGTTTTCTTAATTCCACAGTGAGGTTGACATGTCGACTTAACAGGTTTTTCTACAAAAACAAGAAGAAGAACAATAGCGTCTCAAAATCCACATACGAAATTATGCAGTAAATCCAGTAGAACTGCTACTGTGAAGGGTCATCACAAAACTGAGTATTCATACTGCTATCTGTTGAAATGCTTTTTGTTTTTTTGTTGTTGTTCTTTGTTGTTGTTGTTTTGCTGTTACAAGTAATCAAGGCCCATCATACCAAAAAAGAAAAGCTTCTGTGTACAGAAGCATTTTCACAATTTGGTCCTTGTTACAGTAGCTGCAGTTACAATATCTTGTGCCAATGGCGCATAGAAGTGGGTGGGTATATTAGGCAGCAAGTGAACGTTTTGTTCCTCAAAACTGATGTGTTGGAAAAAGAGACTCAGGATCTGAGTGGCTTTAACATGGGCCAAATTGTGATGGCTAGACTACTGAATAAAAGCAACTCCAAGTTGGATGTTCCTGGTCTGCAGTGGTCAGGACATACCAAAAGTGGTGCAAGGAATTAAAACCACTGAAAGGGTCATGGCCGGGACAAAGCTCACGTGGGGGATGAAGGCTGGTCCACGTACTCTGATCAAATATATAAGCTACTGTAGCTCTAATTACTGAATTACTGAAAAGGTTAACGCTGGTCTCCATCACAGGACACAGGTCAAACTAATGCTGTGTTGATGGCACAAGGGGGACTTATTCAATATTAAGTGGGCGGGTCATAACCTTATAACTAATCATTGTGTGTGTGTGTGCTTGGACTTGTGCAGAAATCTGAATCACTTCCCCTTTATTTTAAAAGCTGTTTTAAAGGAAATGCTGGTTTCAGGTTACAATCCACTAGAGGGCAGCTAACTACCTAGTAAATGTTTAAACATTAAACATTTAGGTGTGTAACCTTGTAACCAGCCCCACACACATTCTGAAATGTCCTAACAGAAGTACAGTCTTTGTAAAACCACATTTGAATCAAACACTCCTTTAGTAAAGTATTTTGACATTCGGCATGTACGTATTAAACTATTTCAACTTTTGTGTTCTGCGTGGTCGAGTAACACTGCTAAATTTTATCCTGACTAAAATGAATTATGACCAGAATCTGGCTTTATCCCAATGTTGGCACCTAAGCCTAGTATATCCGGGTTACCTGCGGTTCACTTCTCTCCTATTTCTGCTGAACCTAATCATTAAAGGTCTGCATAAATGTGGCTTACAGGTTGTGTACTATTACAGAAAGAATTGGATGTTCCCTAGTTCATAAGGCATGAAATGTGCGTTATAAGGCATTTTCATGTGAGATAACACCTAATCAATCATTCAACACTCCAACCAAAAGTGAGGAGCGGGTAGTTAACATGTTGCACATTGGCAGATCAAGAGCAGCGTATCTAGACACTGAACTAAGACAAGGGTTTAATAGACTGCCAGGATCAGATTGCTGTTACTTGATCGTCAGGACCTGTGGGATGTCCTACATAACAGCTTCAGGAGACGCTGTGAACATGTGCTTACTCGCTGCCAGTTGCGTCTTTGGCTGCCATGTTCTATGCTCTGGTGTTTTGGTGAGAACTGTACATTCAGACACAGTGGTTGTTGTGATTAAACATGTTACTGAAGGACTACAGGGCAACTGTTTGTAAATGTATGCAAAGTTGTTTGTTTATTGTTACATATCTAATAGCATTTGCATTTCTGTATTTCCCATCAGTGTCAACACTTCCTTGTAACAATTCCAAATATAGAAATATATATATACTGTATATAAGAAGATAAAAGAAACAGTGATGATGATTTGTTCTTGAACGCTCTTTAGTGACTTTGATGGTTTAAAAACAAATGCAATTTTTATACAGGGTTAAGCAAGGAAAATAATTTTTTTCCGATTTTAATAATCATAACATTTGTCACAATATATAGTCTATTCATCTGGTGAACTTATTTAGATGTAACAGAAGGTTATTTAGAGTATACTTTACACTGCTGTACCCGTGACAAAAAAAAAAAAAAAAAAAGTCTACAATACACAGTGCTTTAAACCTTTTTGTATTGGGCCACTGACACAAGAGGATGATGGCAAGACCAACAGATACATTTCAGCCAAGTCATCTCTACAAAACCAACACAAAGTCCAAGTTTGGTTTGCTCTCCTGCTTTTAGGCTCTCTACCTCAGTTCATCTTACAGCGTTTGCCTCCAATTAGTTATTGCCTTCGTTGTTATTGTTAGGTTTCTTTATAAAAAACACGTTCGGCATCACTACAAAGATCAAAATGCCCATTATTACCAAAGCCACCGCAACCACAATGATAGAGATCACAACAGTGTAGTAGCAATTATTGGACCGGAACATCGTTCCCATGCGACCCCTCATCCTGCTTGGAGGTCTGCCTACGTTTATAGCCGAAGTCGATGCGAGACCTTCCTCCATCACCCCAATTGGCAGAACTGTGCTCTTCTTATTTAAGCAGCTTGTTAGAGGAGTGTTCTTAAGGACCAGTTTGCCTTTGCTGCGTTCAAAGCGAACAGACCGAGCCTTCTGCATCTGAGGTGGTAGCTGGCTGAAAACCTTCTCATTGTTGCCAAGTTTTGCCAAGTCTCGGCCGTGCCGGATTTCGGTCAGTTCCCGGCACACGGGGCATGACAGCTTCTTGATCTCCACAGACGAGACGTTGATGCGAGCCAGACACTCCAGGCAAAACGTATGGCCACAGGAGAGCAGCTTAGGAGTCTTAAATACATTGTCATAGCTGCAGAAGCAGATAGGACACTCTGTTTCAGTTAGGTTGTCCTGGGGATAGTTAGTGATGCCATTGCTGCACCTTTTTGAGCTTTGTCTGGACTCTGCGCTCCGACCACGCTCTCTCCTTCCCACGCTTTCCCGAGTTCGCTCCCTCTGTCTGCCACGACACTCTACGTCACTGCTATGACTCCGCCGATGGGATTTTTCACGCTTTGCTGGCTTCCCCTGCGCCTCCTTTTGGCTACCGTCCTTCTGGTCGTACTGAGGTTTGGCGTTAAGTTTCAGCTTCTCCTGACCTCCTGCTTCACTTGCTTGGTTGTCAGTCATGGCACAGAACTTCAGAGGTTTGGAATGGAAGAGGTGAATATTCAGAGGAGTGGAAGCCGCCACCCTGTAAGGAACAGATGCATATGTTGTTAGAGATTCTGGATACAATACAATTGCTATTTAGTAACGTAAGTCTGATAATACATATAAAAGACATAAATGCTTGTCTTTGCCATCAAGTTTTACAGTAGCAAGCCTTACAGACTTCAGTAAAACGACTCCACCCATGTGAACAGAAGCAAAATAAATAATTTCACATTTATTGCTACCATAAAAATGCTTTGGTTTGTTAGATATTATAGAATTATGGGTGTATTGTATCAATGTAAGGCAATGGTCAAAAAGAACAAACAGGAATAAAGACAAACAGGGGTTTTGTACAGCACAAATCAGTATAAACAATGAACACTAATGATTTTCTTGGTTTAAATAACTTCAGTTAGATTTACCTACATTCTTGGCTTAGTTGCTTTAGAATATATTAATTTTAATATTTTATAAACCAATCGAGCACAAACCAGCACAAAATGTATATGGTAAAAGACATGTTTTATTATTATTATTTATTATTATTGTTGTTGTACAATGGGGTAAGACTTTAATTGAAATGCTTTTTGCTAGCAGTGTATATATTAGTATACAAGTTTTACATCATATTATATGAAAAATGTGGGTGTTTTTTTTTTTTTTTAATACATCCTGACCAAAGGTATGACATGTGGCAGGGACATTCAAGTCACCATTATACTTATTAGGATACGCATCGGCTGTAAACACTGACCAAAAATAATTTTAAAAATTCTTTACAACACTTTTATTAATATCGTTATTAATATAAGGCTGTTATACAGCTAGCTTTCATGCATGCAGATGAGGATCCAGTTAAAACCAGATGTCTCGAGCAGTGTTTTAAATTAGATACATTATATTAAAACTTATTTATAATGACTTATCACAAGGGAAAGAAGTATGCTACCTACTCGATTTAGCATAAAAATTCAAAAAAGTAAAAAATAAAAAATAAAAATTTTTACGTCCAAGAGCTAGTACATATTTAGACACATACTACATACTAGTATTACTGAATAAAAATGAATGATTATACGAGCCAAAGCCACAGTTTCCCTATTATTGAGATAGCTAAGCAAATGCATTATGCTGTTTATGAATCATAAAACAAAAAAGAATTATGAAAGCATACAAAGGAATACCTTGTGTTCTTTGGTTGTAAGAAGCGTATAAAAAGGTTTTAAATGACAAGTGTGAACATTCCTGCTGCATATCAGTGATATTTTGGTAGTTTTAAAATAAATTACTATAAATTATTGAATCTCTATAAATTACTATAAATGTTTTTTTTTAATGCCTTTCCTTCTATTACAGATCTGTAAACTCAGTATAGAAAAAAGCCATCAGAGAATAATACTCTCTTAAAATGAAAATGCGTTCAGTAAGTCAGAACTATGAGTTAGTACTGATTTAGTAGGAACTTAAGAGGAGTATTGGTTTTACACATTGTATAGATTCCAAGGTTTCTATCATATCATCACATGACCTCTTAACAAACTTGACAAACATTTCCAATGAAATACGAGTGTCCTAGGTAATGAATATGATCCGATATGAAATTCTGTTTGTTTGTGTCTTACATGATATATACAGTATTTATTCACGATGCATAACCTAAGTAAACCATTTCCCAGCTTCTATCAGTTGACAAATGGTACATATATTTCAACCTATTGCGTGAAATTTCCTGTTACTTTCTCTTGATTAGGCGCCAGAATGGGTTTACAATGCTCTTTCGCCGTTTTTAAAATGCTTCTCAGTTCCAAAATGACCTTTGAAAATGAAATTAAATCAAGCAGGTGGATATAAATAGCACGTTTACAGGATAATGACGGACTCAAACGGCTCAAATGTCAACAGAGTAAATGAATTAGTCAGTGTTACTGAGTGCAAAAGTGATTCATAGAGATATCACAAAGCCTTTCTTCTTACCTCCAGAGGCTTGGACGGTCAGATACAGTCCAAGCTTGGTTGGCACCAAGGACAGATAATCCGGGCTAGTCGTGTACACCGTGTTACTTTCCTCACTTCACCATCCATGTAGACTGAGCTCGTTCGCTGTGCAAGCTTGATGTTATACCTTTTCCTCTTGCTCACCTGCGTTAACCATCAGTCACCCTCCCTTCCAGGTCAGACCTGTTCGACTGGTCCAGGAAGAATTTGAACTTTTAGAAAAACACAACAGAGCAGAGCTACTTAACACAGCGCAGAGTGTTTGTGTGCTTTGTGTTCAGGCTGTGGACATGTATACTACAGATACCATCCTGTAACTGTATATGGTTATTCATGTATTTACTCAAGGTTCCTTTCATAACACACCGAGTTCTTATACTGAGTAAAAAGAAATAATAAACAGGGTTCATATATTTATTGATCAACAAATTTCCACAATTTCCCCCAACTAATTTTAAGACTCAATATTTTCTCACTCGTTCACAGAAAGTGAAGTAAGTTGTTATTAAACTACATGACAGCTGTTATGATCTCACCATCATCCTTTAGATATGGACGTGCCTTTCATTGCGTAACATTTTACAGATATTTATGTTCCCTTGCTTCCTTGTTAAAACAAACTATTGCAAAAAAAATATTAAAAAGTTGCACGGTTTACTTTCCATCCAGTCTACTAATGGAGAGCTGGACAATCTAATAAGCAGACTCGATTATCTGTTCTAGCTACCACCAGATACTCTCATTCATTCCTTATTTTGAAGTGCAATTATTTTACAATTCTACAGTACATTTATTACTATTCAGTGTGGACAGAGAGGAGGTCACTGTAATGTGGGTCTAATTGCCTACCAATTAGACCCACATCATCCTTCTGAGAAGGCACTGAATAGGCTTTTTGTTCATTTATATTGACAAATCCACTCTCTCACTGTTTATAACGCTCATCCTGTACAGTGGCTTGAGAAGCATGGAGCCTATTCCATGGTATTCAGACGAAGCCCACCAAGCATGGGGAAAACACACAAACAGACTCAAGTTCGGAATCAAACCCTCAAATCTAACGGTTGGCTGGGTGCTAACCAGTACGTCACTTTGCCGTCTAGACAAATCCAGTGTATTAAAAAAAAAAAACAATTAAATGTAACATCTTGAAACACCTACACTTGTTAAAAACTTACAGAGCCATGACACCAAGCCACCATAACACATGCAGCAGCATTACACATACACACGCACGTATACACACAGGCACAGCACTTGAAACTAGAATGATTGGCATTATTAAAACCCACACTGTTAATAAAAAGAATATTTTCAAAAATCCTGTAACTTTTCCAAAAATATAAATACTGTTTATTCTACATGACTTTTCCAGGTCACTTTTTTATTTCTTCATCTCTACACATAAATGAACCTTGACAGAATGTAAACAGTGTAGAGCACAAAAAAACAGAGTTAAGAAAAAAAGAAAAAGCAAGGAAGAAGAAAACCTCTTTAAAGCTACTGATGATTTTTCAAAATCAGTTGAACATTAACTTATTAGGAACCAATTATAACGTCTCTATATTTAGTTGAAGTAAAAAAAAAATTTTAAAAAAAGCTCATACCAAGACACTATTTCATACCTAACCACGTCACAGCTGGCACCTAAGGCCAGCACAGATGTACCTAATCTCTACAGGAAGTTAAATGGCACACAAAATGATAAGATCTAAACACAGGTTGTTGCTACACATACTGCTACAGATTACACTCTTAAGCTCTTAACGGAATCAAACAACTATTTACTTAAACGTTTCCAGAATTAATAAACATAAAAAATACTTACTACTATATCCAACATGGGCTTGTGTTAAATTCATGTATTTTCTCTTTACTATAATGTGTGATTTGTACTTCTACATCACCTGTAGCTGTAGGGTAATAATTACTACAAGAGTAAAATATTAAACCAGAAGTGTACCTGATTTAGCATTCAGTGCAAACTCGATTCAATCCAACCCATTTGGGTGAATAGTGTTTGCAAAATGCGCAAAGAAAACCCCAAAAACAAAAACAAACAAACAAAAAAAACTAAACCTTAAATGTTAATATGATAAGAATCCTTTTCCTTTCTAGCTCTGTTTTAAGTCAGGTCTATGGAGCTAAAAAAAGAAAAGACAAGAGATTGTATTCAGAAATATATATTTTATCATCAAACACAGAACAGAATCAACAAATAAGTTAACATACATTTGGCCTACACGTGAGAATACAGCTGAATTGTTGAGTAACACTTAACTTTTTACACACCCTCTGCATGTGTTTATAAACGTGGAACAATCTAGCTCAGAGTGACTGCCTGAAGATAACATGCCACTCGTTCCTATGACGGGCTGGCAACGTTGCTTGTCAGTCTACAATCGTGACAATACGATTAACCAAAAAAAAGAAGAAAAAGGTGGGGTTTGTCCCCCAACAACAACAATGTAAAAAAACAAACAAAACAAATAAAAAAACCTGTCCTTACTGTCGTCACTACGGGGTGTTTTTACTGGACATTAGAAGAATTTATAACCCCAACTGAAATACTGCGGTTCAAAATGTGATATTTTAATTTTCTCCACTCTAAAACCACACCACGAGCCACTGCCGATAGCTTCAACAGGAATTTTGACCACAGAGCTCAGGAGCTGAACGGCATCTCTCCTTCCTTCAGTCTCTGTTGGGTGAGAAATGACCCACGGCAGACTGTTCCCCAAAATCAGCCGAGCTCCTCCCGAGCTTTGCCCTGTTTGCGAGGCATCTTCTTGGTGCTGCTGTCTTCCAGCTCTTTGCTTTTGTAGTAGTGAGGAGCTACCTCTAAGAGCCAGCTGCTGTCTATTTCAATCACCTGAAAGAGATGAGGAAATTAATAGAACAAAAACAAGAGAGGAAAAAAAATAAATAAGGTGGCCTACAGGGCAAGGCTTGTCCAGGGCAATATGGGCAAGGATCGCAAATATTAGTAAATCCAGTGTGTGTTCCTCTGGATTCGGTGGTTTCCTCCTACCTTCAAAAACATGCCACTAGAACATGACAATTCTATAAATGACACCTAGGTGTGAATGTGTGTGCACAGTGCAATTAAATGGCATCCGGTTTAAGGTGTGTACTCCCATCTTACAGCCGGTGTTCTCAGGATCTGCTCCCGATCCACCACGACCCTGACTAAGATGCAGAGGCTGATGGATAGGAATGAATAAAGGAATAGTTACACCAAAATAGTTCACACCAAAACATTACTTAAAGATGTCTGTCCGCCATGGTCCCGCCCCCACTTATGGATGGCAAAAGGGACATTACGTACCAGGTGCCTGTGCCAAAACCCACAAATCATCATTAATCATACAGTAGTAGCACATTTTGTCATTTTAATCAACACTAATTGTTTCAAAGTTATGTTAGAGGCTAATTGCCTCTCAACCATCAGTGTTGTGTTTTGAGTGTGGCTATATTGCAATTTTTCAGTTTAATCCTGATAAGGAATGCTGTCAATCTGTAGCCTATCCTGGGAAAACAGGCCACAAAGCATCATCACTCGCTCACTCAATCATTCATAGGAACAATTTAGGATCCTTTGGTATTCTAATTAGCATGTTTCTGGGAGGTGGGAGACAAATAGAAAAAAAAAGAGAAAACCCACTTGGATGGGAAAAAAAAAAATACAAACCTGCATATAGACAGAAATCTGAGGTCAGGATTGACTGTCAACCCTGGAGCTGTGAGGTACTCTGCCCAGGTTAAACTTTAATAGCTTATGTTAAAGTCATAGCATCATCAAGACAGACCCTTATGCTGCATCAATGCAACATTATGAAAGACATCCATGAAAAGAAAACAGAACTACAGTTAAAAGTAAAACTGTTCCCCCATTTACTGGTCTGGTGTGTCTCATCAATAATGCAGTAAGAACTAACTAATCAGCGAAAGAGGCTGTGCAATAAAACTCCAACTCAAACATTTGTGTTTAAACATTTGTTTTTTTCCTGCTGGAACCCAGCAGAACATCACAGCTGTAATATCCTCCTGAAGCTTCTACTCAGAAATACGGATAAGAGCGTGGGCAGAGCACCTGAGGCTTCGACTTACACTCATGGGAAAAATAAAGTACACCCTCATTAACTGGCATGTTTTTATCAGGGCTTAATAACAAATGTGTGGTCTTCACCAACATCTCTACACAAACAATTAACCTCAAGTGATGACAAAATCTCATATTTCAATATGTAATCCTTTTTTTTTTTTTTTATGTAATCTGACAACAAGAAACCATGTGAGGGAAAAAATAAAGTATACCATCCCTACTTATAATATCATTTAGAGTAATTAGCACCCAGGTGTAATGCAAATGATTGTTTAATCCTCAGGAAGTGCGACTACATCCAAAAACCCTTTTGGTAGATTGGTGTTCCGGAAAACTCTGAGGTCAAAGCAAATATCCTTTGTTCTTGGCATGAACAAAGTGAATTTTCCCATGGGGATGAATAAAGTATCTCTCTATCTATCTGAACATCTGAGAAGCAACTGTTGTTGCTTATCAAGCTGGAAAGGATTATAGAGCTGTCGTCAAACAATATGAAACTCACCCTTCTACAGTGAGAACTGTTTACAAATAGACAGACTTCCAAGGAGTGAATGTCCCAGCAAATTTAGTCTAAGATCAAACCATTAAATCAAGAGCTGAACAAATACGCTTTCATGAAAGGTTGCATATAAAGATTATGGCAGCATGCTTTAGGTTTGCAAAATCTCATCGCTCATCTGAACAATGCACAACATTTGTGGAACAATATCCGTCGGAATGACGAGACTGAGGTAAAAATGTTTAGTCATTGTGCATCCCAAAAAAAAAACACAACAACTTCTTCTATCTTATGCTCAAACTGGCAAATCAGGTGTAGGAACGATCAAGTCAAAGTCCAGATCTCAATCACCTTGAGATGCTCTATTGGGATTATGAGATCTGGGTTTGCTTCACATTATGTGGCAATAAAATGAAGTCAGCTGACCTGAATGTAATGAATGGCCGGGTTATCACAACTAGGGACTTAAATTAACAAATCTAAAAGCATGAGGAATAATTTTCAGACTGTGCACCGTAATCAAAGCTAGAGGCGGTCCATGAAATCTTGGAATGGACTTTTTGCCTTGGCTGGGGAGTGTACTACATTAATTACTATAGTAATTGATATTATTATTTCTATGGGTGTTACTAAAGGTGGTTCTACATGTTACATAATTGAAGGGTGTATAAATATTTCCCCACCCAGCTAAAGTATACGTTGTGGGAAAAAAAAAAAAAGTATGACTACATACTGTGACCTGTTTTCATGTTGCCTGAGGTTGGTTGTTTGTTTATAAATATTGCTGAGACTTATATAGGTCCTGATGAATAAAAACCGTAATAAAGGAAAGAGTACTTCCTTTTGCCCATGGAAAAAATTGAAAAAAAAAATGCATAAAGAATAAACAATGCTGTGTACAACATAAATAAAATAAGAGTGACGTGATCCTGGTAGAACAGACCTGTCTCATGAACTCCTTTGTGGTAAACACCAGCTCATGATAGATGAGCCAGCGCGGCTGTTCCTCAAATAACGAGCTGTTGGGGTGCACAAACACCGTTTGTTGATGTTTCACGGTCTTATAGCCTCCCTTGCTGAGACGGGACGTGTGGTAGAAATACCCTGCAGTGATTGCCTACAAGATACACAATGAGGTACAAATGTCGTTAAAAAAAAAAAAAAAAAAAAAAAAAAAACAGATAAATTTATAAATGTTAAACATGTTATGACGAGACTTGGATATCTAAGAAAAGTGTGAGTCAGACTATTTTAATCTCTTCTGTAACTTGAAGCAGACATTCCAGGAAAAAAATTTAGTTTTTTAAAAATAAGTAATTCGAGTCTGAAAAAGAAATCATGTATTTGGAAGTATTATTAAGTATTAGTCAGTTTGAAATGTGATGTAAAATACATTAAGACATTATAATTTGTTTGTTATTTGTTTATTTGTCCCAACATCAAGAAAAACAAATGTGTCACCAAAGAATCCAAATAATTCATGAGAGTTCATTACTAAGATTAGAACAAACTCAACAGCATTCCAATGAGTTGTGTAGCTGCTCCAAAGGCAATATGCAGATGAACATGGCAGTATTCTCTGCTACAGAATATTCTTTATTCATCCCCTCCGGTGCTTCTTAACTATTTTACTCACTTTGGCATTTGTCATATTTAGACATTACATTTTTCCTTCAAACCCATTTTTGGCCGCCTTCTTTTTAATAAATTTTTTTTTGCTTCATTCTTGAAATGAAAGAATGAAATAAAATGAAATACAAGCTTCTTGCTTCGCCTCAATGTGAATACAGTATTGTTGTGTGTTTGTGTGTGTGTACACAAGTGCTACTAAATGTGAACATGAGAATGTAGGTAATGGCAAGGCAGTATAACACGGGCAATGAAAAAAAGCCATGCACCTATAAAGACACATCGTCACTGTGCGTGTGCGCGTATGTTTGTGTGCGTGTACATGTCTCAGAGTCTAAAGAGGGAAAAAAAAAAAAAAAAACAGTGGAAAAACAACTGTCAGAGTTGAGAAAGTGAACTTTTGATACATTAGACTGCATAATGACAGTGCAAAAAAATTAATTAGATAAATAATTTATTAATTGATCAAATATTGATTAGTTGATTTATTGACTGGTTGATTGATTGGTTAAAAGAATATAAAAATAATTTCGTTGTTATAGATTTCACTTAAGTATATGACGTTTACAGCATGAATTCTTTTGAAAAAAATACGTGCTGATACACAGTACAACATCACAACCTCAGGTTTGATATTGCTTTTATACCACAATTCCAAACGTTTTATTATCAACAGATTATGTTGTTTCTTAATTTAACCAGTTATTTTGCCCGAGAATAAACTATGGACGTGGTGGACAGTCCTGTAAGTTTCTCTCTTACATTTCTATTTATTCCGAGTTAAAATACCAGCTACATCCCAGGACGAATCCCACACAGCGTTAAATGGAGAGCTACTGCACTAGCTTTTGTTCCACACAAAAATTATTGCTCTCGTTTAGGAAGTTCTCTGACTATAATCAGATTGCTGTAGGTGAGCATAACGGTCAGATATGATGCAGGTAAACTATTTTTTGTCTTGGAGAAAATAAGATTGGCTGTTAGCAATTAAAACAACTCAGAAGTGCTAGACGTTTGGTCATTATTCATCCTCTGCGTGACAAGAGCTTTGACTACCTTGGGGATACCTAAGGGCAAATACCTTGCGAATGCCGGTGTTTTCACCGTTGGCGCTGCACAATTCCACCTCGATTCTGTCCATCAACCCCTCCAGCTGTTCCCTCACATCACGTGCCCGCCTCATCGAGCGAAACTGGATGAAGTTTTCAAAACACCACTGGGTGGAATAACCGCTTTCTACCCACTACAAAAGAAAAGGGAGAGCGAGAGAGAGAGAGAAACAGTTTAAAAATGTGATTTAAAATTGACCTCAGTCTATTTGTCTGCTAAGTCAGTACTAGTATTAGTATGTAGTATGTTACTGGTTCTTGATATTACTTTCGAGGTTTAAAATTAATGAACTGAGAATGTATTAAGTCTGCATATGTCTTGTTTGTATGTAAGTAGGTCAAAACAATGTCATGTCAGTCACACCGTGCCATTATATCAGGGATTTTTATAGCAATTCTCTAAATATCATAATTTTCACAATTTTGTTACAATTTTAAGATGTTTAACCTTTAAAAAAATGAAAAAAAAAAAAAAAGTTGAGTATACAGTATAAAACAATATAAAACTTTTATACCTCAGCTTTATTTAACAGCTTCAAAACTGATTTGTTATTCATTCCATACAACATTAGTTTTCCCACTCAAAAGCCAAAGACGGCATTTCACCAATACAAACTACCTTCACATACAACGGTTTAACATTTAACTTCAATTAAATGAACTGAAAAGCTAAATTTTACTGAGCAGCATGTACCACTGTTATGTCATCAGACATAATTGTTATTTCTATATAAACTTAGCAAATCATTCACGCCCAGACAGGATGCACGCGATTTTCAAGAATATTCATGTTCAAGACTCGTAATGAGTGGATTTGAGATGAGTCTGGAGAAAAAGGCAGTTCTGGTCACTGACTGATACCAGTTCAACTGTATAATAAATGTTAAAAATAATTTGGAGGAAATTACTGGCGGTACAGGAATCGCCAGACAAAAGAATTGCCATGCATAACTCTTGCGATTTCTTTTCCCCGTCTGTAGTCTGAAATTAGTACTTTGTGTCATCAAGGTACTAGAAACTTAGATTTGGTGACTGGAAACTATGTGGTCATACTATAACAGTATTGTTGTAACCCAAAAGCTTCTTGGAAATGTCAAGTATGAAGTATCAAAAGGAAACGTTAACTTCTAGACGATCAGATGTAATCAGGCAACAATGAAAATAGTGTTGTTGCTCCATGTTTATGTTCATTATGAGACAGCAAAAAACTAAATCTCCTGCTATAGTTCCTGATGTAACAAGTTAAACCAGTTTCATCAATGACAAATACATTCGCTGCTATGGTTGGTACAAGGAAGTAAAAACCTTCCGCTCAATAACGCCACCTGAGTGTAAACATTGAGGAGCATCAGATGGTCTCCTCCTGGCACCACGAAGTTCATCCGGGCATTGTCCGCATGCACCACTTTATCTTTTGGTCTGTAAAAGATGGAGTTGTTGACGGACAGCATGGCGGCGATAGTCAGCACCTCCTCTGTGCATTTATACCTGCAGGGACGCAAAGAGACAGATGAAAAGAAACGACAATGAAGCATAATCATAGTGACGGATTATTTGATAGCCTTGCGGGAAACATGAGTGTAGACACTCACTGTTCAGAGGCCAAGATCATCTTACTCAGCATGGGGTCAACAGGAAGCTCAGCCATCTTCCTTCCCAACTAGTACACAGCAACAGAACCATGTTAGTCACTTTGTACACAAACACACGCGACACATGACAATTCGCAGAATCTCATTGTCTATTGTCTATTTATCTACTGAAAGCCTTAACTGTAAACACCAGTTATTGGTTGTGCAATATCTAATGTCAGAACACATTGCCCTGGTTTTATTTATTTTAAACACTGGTGTCTACAAACTTGTCTTGTTTATGATGCTAACCACCGGGAACTGAGGCAAAGGGAATTTTCAGGGAGGGTTCGAGAGCTGGGTTCAACGATGGCGCAATTGTGATGTAGACTATGAGTAGCACCTTTGTACAGAGGAAGAGTGACTACCGGCATGTGTAACTTGAAGAACCTATGTCAATTATGTCCACTTTTGCATTGCTTTTGGCATTGCCCCTGCATTCACATTAACTTATATATTTACAGAACATACCCTTTCATAATTTGTAGCTGGATTCACAGATTTATTTTTTCAAATCATTAACATTTGCAGACTGATTTAATAAGTAAGATATAAAAAAAAAGCAACAGCACTGTGGTATTTGTCTTTACTACAGCTCATTTCGTGAGAAAAAAGGAGCGCTGACGTACCTTCGTGAGTTCTCCAAGGTGGTTAAGGGCACCCAAGGCGTAGAGCTGCTCAAGAGCCAACACCAGGGTTTCATGTGGAGGAGGGTCCATGAAGTCGAAATGGACCAGGTCGTTTATGCCTGTCAATCATTCAAACAGATACTGTTCAATTATTTAGAGATCACGCAAAAACAATGTGTTACAGAAAATACACATCTGTGTTATTATTATCATTATTATTATTGTAATGTTACATAATCCTGTGCTGCTGAGCAATTTATAAAACTGAGTAAACTGTTCCATAGATATATATTGATGAATGTCTGTCTGAATTTTGAAAAGGTAATTTTTGCCCAACATCATTCTTTGAAATGTTTAGAAGTAAGTAATGCACCCAATCAAGTTCAACAGGCATTTCAGACATGTGCTTCTAATTTAAGCTTCATCTTGTTTTTTTACCCGCTCTGCCTCTAGTTCCTGCATTACTTGCATGCACATGGAGACAATCAGCAAGTTTGCGAAAGAATGCTGGAACCGTGCTGTTCCGTGTTATGAATCTAAAAGTGTGATAAAGCGGAACTGGAGCATCTATGACTCAGAGAAGTTAAACAACAAAAAATGAGAAGTCCAATATAAGCAAATATAAACTGATCAAAATCATCCACAAGAAACCTGATTTATGTGAACCTATGTGGTAGCTATGACATTTAAAGACTTGCTTAAGGTAAAACGAGACACATTTTAAGTGATATAAAATACTACTCCATGAAGTGGACGGTGTTTCATGTCATACCCAGACTCTTCAGGAGCAGGACAACGTTGCCCAGGTTGGTCCTCTGGATTTCAGGAACTGTGGTTTCCTCCATCTCGTGTTTAAAGGCCCAGGCTGTGTAGAGTCTGAAACATCTGCCCGCAGCCACACGACCTGCACGGCCTGCCCGCTGATTGGCTGAGGCCTATCGGGGGGGGGGAATTTAAAAAGATTTAACAGGACTATTCAACATACAGTAAAACAAAACAAAACCAACAATGAGGTCAAACAATCCAGACACATTTGTTGTCCAAAATCTGTGGCTGAAGCTACGAGGTTAATGCGGCTACAATTAAGTGATTTTCCTCCAATTTATGTTTGTCATGTAAACTGAGTGTGATCATTGCATGTTATAACACAATAATAAACACATTAAAAGTGTATAGAGACAAATGTGTATGTGGCTAGTGTTTTAGCAAAACTGAATTTAAATACATGACTGAAATAATTAAGGTTGATCTGAATTTAAAATTGTACTACTAATCAAAAGTTTGGACATAATTCCATGGTCTTTCCTGATTTGTACTTCTTTCTACATTGTAAAGCATCTAAAATATGCAATAATTTCATTTGAACAGTTGATATTGAGATGTGTCTGCTACTTATGCTCTTTAAAGCCTTAATAACGGCTCTAATCTGAGGTTAATTGTTGATTTTTGAGACTGGTAACTCTAAATGAACTTCTCCTCTGCAGTAGAGGTAAGTTTTGGTCTTGCATGTACAGTTTGTGCAATGTTTAAGTGTTTAACTATTAGCTTGTCCTAACCCTGGGTAAGACCATGTGGACACCTCATGCATGTTAATGTTAATAACTTCAGTGCAACTATTTCCATTATTTAGCAAAAAGCACTTTTGTTGAACAAACAAAAAAAGTTTTTAAAAAAAGATCTCTTTACCCGTGAGCATGGCGTAACAATCAGCGACTCCATCCCTGTTCGGGCATTGTAGCTCTTCTGTTTGCAGAAGCCTGGGTCGATCACATAGATGATGCCGTCGATAGTAAGAGAGGTTTCTGCAATGTTTGTGGCTACCACAACCTGAAAGAAAATAAATAAATAAATAAATAACAGGTTATTATATATTATATTTTGGAAGATGACTTGCAGTTACAATTATTTCCCACCCTGTAATTTAACCACCCTGTTGTAATTAACATGTGCCCACTGTGGCCTCAGACCTGCAAATGAGGCTTGATTTATTTTAAGTGTAAGTACCTTACGAGCTCCAGGGGGCGTGGGGTTAAAAATCTTAGCTTGCATGTCTGAGGGCAGGTTGGCGTAGATAGGGAGGACAATAAGCTCAGAGATCTTTGAGCCAAGCCTCCTACACCTCTCCTGCAGAAGCTCACAGCACGCCTCAATCTCTTCCTACAACAAACACAAGCGGCTTTTAAAAAGAGATCCAAGGTACAGTGTATAAATCACAACTCATTTCAGGAGATCTGTGTAGTGTAGTGTTTGTTTATCCTGCGCCAGACTGACCTGTCCTGTGAGGAACACGAGGACGTCTCCAGGAGCCTGCGTCACATGTATCTGTAGCACCGATACCACACACGCCTCCAGATAATCAGCCTCAGGAGCCTAGACACACATATCGATCAAGTCTAAATCATGGAAATAGTCCATTCATAGAGCTAATAGCATGTATACAAGTTTAGACATTAGAGTAAATGAGTGCGGTCATTGCACAGGTCGTACCTTGGTGTAGTAGATGTCGACGGGAAACCTGCGGCCTGGGATCCTGAACACAGGAGCATCGTCGAAGAAACTGGAGAAACGCTCTGTGTCCAGGGTAGCACTAGCGACCAGCACCTTCAGGTCCGGCCGGAAGCGTGCGATGTCTTTAATCAGCCCAAACAGTATGTCTGTGTGTAATGTCCTCTCGTGAGCCTCGTCAATGATGATCACGCTAAAGAGAGGAGCAAAAGAATACAGATTAAGCAATGACTGAGAATCAAACAGTACTTTTAACACAGGAGATTTTGATATCCACACAAAACAAACTGCCTTTTACTGTTTTTAATTATTATTATTTTAAAATCATGCAAGCAGGAAATCTTCCTATGAAATAAAGGTTTGCCAAAACTGAAAAGTGATCACAATATGGCAGTCTAACATTACTTATTGAGTACGAGACAGTACATAAATAAAGCTCTGGTAAAATGTTATATACTGTCTGCATCATGTTTCAACCTGCAAAAGTGACACCAAGGCCACTAATATATGTGGCTTAATACAGAGTCACAGAAACAGTTTTATACATGGCACATCAGTGACAACTACCAACCAGTGAGGGCGTAGTCCAACACGTGCTTTTAACCAATGCATTTGAAGCCACCGACCGCATCTTTTCGAACTCTCTATACCTGGCCAACCTGTTTTGGCTACAGATGTCTGGAGCATCACCTTGGAATTAAACTGGCAAACTCTGGATGAAAGTGTTCAGGTAATTTACCGCTGCACCACTCAGGAGCTCTACAACAACCATTTCAACCACTTGTCTGTTCACCCACATGAACCAATCTATTGTCAGACATCAACTTCAGCTACTACGCAGCAACACGGATAGACTATATTTTACAAGTGTACCAAAAATGAGATAAAAATCAGACTGGGTACTTTTTGGTATAATCTAACGTGAGTGAATGTTTCAGTACAGTATGTATATTAAACATTAGACTGGTTTCTGCAGCCAGTGCAACAGATATTATCAAAATAATACAAAATGATTATAAAAATGTGTATTAACATGATGTTACTGTTTAAGATAATGAAAATATCATGACATAGGAAAATTCTGGCTGAATGTCTCATCTCACCTGTAACTAGCCAAGTCGGGCTCTGTGAGGAACTCTCGCAATAACATTCCATCAGTCATGTACTTGAGCACTGTGCGTTCTGAAGTGCAGTCCTCAAACCGGATACTGTATCCCACCTGGCGAAGTCAAACGTCAAGATTTATGGTACAACAAGTGACTCACAAAATACAGGAATTGGAAAATCCACAAAACCAGTGTTACATATTACAGGTAGTCCCTGACTTACGAACATTCGAGTTACGAATTTCTGCAGATACGAACGGATCAGAGTTCTATCACGGAAGTAGATGACTCTCAGTGTATAAGGTCTATGTCCAGTGTATTGTATGTGTGTGCGTGTCGGGGGTGTGGGAGAAATGAGTCGGCCTCGTCGGTTTTAATGGATCAGTCCAGGAGCACAATGATAGAAAAGGGCTGTCCTGTTAAGCTGTCCTGATGGTGAATTTTAAAGACATAGTCCAATACTGTGGAAAACTGCTCTGAGACAAAATGGCGTCCGGGATTCCCCTTGCAATTTAAAGGCGCAGAGACAACACTGTTACATCAGTGTGATATTCATTTGCTTAGGTGGTTTTACGTTTTTTGTAAAACCACATGATGGGAGTGTGGGGAAAGGGGGCAGATTTAGTCAAGCGGACCGCTATGCTTTACATTGTATTTTCGTGTCGAAGGCTCATCGGACTTATGAACGTGCTCCCAGAACGGAACTTTCATAAGTCGGGGACTACCTGTAATTTCCCATATACTCACCTCATTCCCCAGCTTCACCGCCACTTCCTGAGCCACTCTAGCTGCTACAGACATAGCTGCTACTCTGCGAGGCTGGGTACACCCCACCTTCAAACCTCCTCTGGTGTAACCCTGAAGACAGACACACAATGTCACCAAAACTGATTCATGAAAAATGCAGAAAACAAGCAATGTGCATTGATTTGGAATAAAAAGTCATTGATGGAAAAGTATCCCATTCTATAGTAAATACTTACGTCCTCCATGAGGTACTGAGGAATCTGTGTTGTCTTGCCTGAGCCGGTCTCACCCTCGATAACCAGGATCTGGTGGTCTCTGATGGCAGCGAGGAGGTCCTCTCTGTAGGGGAATATGGGCAGACTGCGTCTCACTTCCTGGATCGACTGCTTTTGTTTTTCAGCCTGAGAAAGCTCAGGTTCAGAATCCTGTCAGCAATCGGAGTGAGAGGAAACATAAATATATGATAGTAAGACAACAGGAATTATAAGTATCAATATAACAGGCTGTACGGATTTTTAACAAAACCTGAAGTTTGACTAATTTTCACAATGAACATGATTTAAAAAAGTCCATAAATATGATACACCACAGTGAATCTGAATTCCGATTGGTCAGAAGGTATTGAGCAGTTTTCTGTAACCACGCCTGTGAGACTGTTGCTGGCTGCAATGGAATAAAATAAATAAATCACACGCTTACACGCTTACACTCGCTTCTAATACGCTTCATACATATGGTATCGGTACATATGACGTTCCACATTAAAGGATTTAAGAAAGTGTTATTGTTGCTATGGTGTTGTTTTAAGTAAAGAGAGACATTGTTGATGGAAACATTATTGATAAATGAAGCCTGAAACAAAGTATGACTAAATTCAAAAAGATCCTTAAATAACAGCTGCTCTAAACCCAATCTGAATCCACTGAATCCATTCCTTTTTTTAAATTATTATTACTGATAGGCGTTGCCTTTCACAGTGAAGGACTAAACCTATTTATTAGGAATGGTAATCATCAGTCACCACCCGATACACTATTATCACCGTATCTAGGTGGCAATTTGATTAATACTGCAATAAACAATATAAAACCTTGAGAATTTTTTTTTTAAGTTTATCGTAAATCAAATGTTTTATACATTAGCTTTCTTCACCAGCTTAACTTAAAAACTAAGGACAACCTTCAAAACTACAATTTAAACAAAAAGCTACATTTTATATAATTATATTTATATTCATAATTATTATTTTATTTCATTACAATATTATATTTTATTAGAATATTAATAATCATAAATGTTTTACCCCCTCAAACGCCTCCTAAGTCTTCAGACCGTGTTGAGTAGTTGTGAGCACGCTGCCGCACTTAGCTTCTCACGAGGGCTTTGAGATGGGTGTTAGCGCATGCGTGATGTTTGGGCTTCCAGGTTAATTATCTCGCAGAGTTTGCGGGGTGGGAGGCTTTTTAACTTTTGATAATGTAACGCCATGAAATGTGTTTTTGTTGCACTATTTGGAAGCTCATGCACCCAGTGCAGAATCTTATATCTGAACCGAACTGGAGTGATGCCTGATCAAGCTGAAAACCAGCTGATTCTGGTCACTGGCTGATCAACCGAAGCACATCTACTAATATCTTGGAGTCAATGCGAAGAAATGCGAGTCATAACTGAATACATTTTTCCACAATCAGTTATTTATGTACCAACCTTGTCAGCGAGTGTTCCTTTCATAGTGATAGCAGTGCTCACAAAGTCAATCATCTCGTCCTCTTCGAGCACTAACTGGTATTTATCTTTTTCCTCCTTCATACGCCGCTCTCGTTCCTCTCTGGCCCCGAACTTTAGTGTGGCTGTGGCGACCCGTGCCTCCTCCCACCGCCCCTGCTCACCCCCACCCTCTCTGGGTTCTTCATCAAACTCCAACTCCATGTCCCTCTGAGGGATGTTCTGAGGGTGAGAACAGAACCGTTAAGACAACAAAGTAAGAATAAAAAAATTATAATAATTCTTCATTCTCAAACTTAAAACAACAAACATCTACTTTACATGTAATTCAAACTGTGTGACATTACTTTATTGCGTATCTCCTCGGGCATGTAGTAGCGGTTTTTCCTCTCTTCCTTCTCCTTTGCGCCGGCTTTCTTATAGTCTCGAGCCAGGTCTCTGACCTTCTTCTTGTAGTCCAGTTCTCGCTTCTCACGTTCTGTCAGAGCATCACCGGCAAAAAGGTACTCCTCATCATTAATCTCAGCCTCCAGGTCCTCCAGCTTCTCCTGCTCACGTTTGGTAAGGTATTCACGCCGTGACTGTTTACGCAGCTCTGGCAGCTGTGAAAGAAGATGCAAGAACATACATGTTTATGTTGTTTATTACATACAGTGAAACCTCGGATTACGAGTAACGCGGTTTGCGAGTGTTCTGCAAGACGAGCAAAGATTTTTAATAAATTTTGACTTGAAAAA
>JAQMYG010000003.1:8930572-8941142 GCA_030014215.1 Clariallabes teugelsi | reverse complement strand
GCTGGGGCGGGCCAAATAATTTCATAAAAGCGGGACCCGCGGGTTGGAAAAATACCCGACCCGCGCATCACTAGTAGCTCCTCAATAAATCACGGTGAATTGTTGCGACATCCAAACGCCAGAGGGCGCTCTCGTGCAGAAACTCTGCTTTACTGCTTTTCTTCTAACCATTTCAGGTATTTTCATTATAATAAACAATATTTATAATGATTATCTTTTATGAGTGTTGCTTTTTTAAATGCATGTTATAAATGACTCAAACGTATAGTGATTTTAGTTTGATAAAGACTTCATACTGTTTAAAGAGTCATAGTACAGTACATGAAAGAGCTGTGCACAAAATCGATTATACATTACACCCCTGGTGTTTATAATATTATGAATGAAATGTGCGTTATTTGGAAGAAAGTTAGCTGTCACTGACTTAGTTTAGCTCGCCCCACTTCTTTTGGGAGAGGTGAACTGTCCTCTGTGCCCCCTCCCCTGAGTCCCTCCCCTTCCCATTCCCTTTCCACTTCTCACACCTTCAGCAAGCAGGGGCATCACATGTATGCTTAGCTGGCTGCGCAGATGCTTGTGCCACCTCCCACGTGTCATAAAAAAATGTTCGCCCTGTTCGCCCATGCCCAAAACCGCCTCTGTGCCCACCACACCACTTGCACATTACAGGAACTCGACTGGGAGTTACTGCCATACCCTCCTTACCTTGCTCCTTACCTTGTGTAGAAGACTGTAACGTTACAGTTTTCTTTTACTGAAATTAAAGGGTACAAATCTGCTTTAGGACAACAGTGTCCCTATGAACAAAGCAACCTCCATCAGGACATGGTTTGCAGTAGAGGAAGTCGAGTGACCTGCACAGATCCCTGAACTCAACCCCACAGAACACATTTGAAATAAGGCGGAGCCCTCATTTTTCTCCCCCAGCAGTCCAGGACATCAGTGTCTGACCTCACTAGTGCTCTTGATATGAATACCTGAATGAATGCAAAATCCTACAGACATGCTATAGAATCTAATGGAAAGACTGAACAGGTTCAGTGTCAAGTTGGGAGCATGCGTCCACATAAATTTGACCATATTGTGCGTATCAACCTTATGAGACATTTTCAAAATACAATAAAAAGGTGTACCTGTGAGCGGTACCACTACTCACTCATTGTCTAACCGCTTTATCCTGTATACATCATGAGGGGGGCCTGGAGCATATCCCCTTTTTGCCACTATAACACTAATGATCTGTGTGTTCTGACACATTTGTATTGGAACTAGCATTAACCTTTTCCTCAATTTCCTTCTGTTAAACCCGAACTACACAGACCACTCTTCTCTCCCTATATGCATCAGTGAGCCTTGGCTGCCCATGACCCTGTCCCCAGTTCAATGTTTTTTTTTCTTCCTTGGATCACTTTTGGTATGTCCTGACCACCAGCCTGGGAACATCCCACAAGAGCTGCGGTTTTGGATTTGCTCTGATCAAACCAGTTGTCTAGCCATAACAATCTAGCCCTTCTCACAGTAGCTACATTTTTACTATCTTCTTGCAATGGTGGCTGCCATTGGGTGGGATATATTAGGCAGAAAATGAACCTTTTTTCCCCCCCCTTAAGTTGATGTGTTGGAAGCAGAAAAAATGGGCCAGTGTAAGGATTTGAGAGACTTTAACAAAGGTCAAATTGTAATGTGTAGAGGACTGGGTCAGTGCATCACTCAATATTAGACAGGTAAAATTATGTTATGACTATGTCTCTGACACACACACACACACACACACACACAGCGTTCTCAGGACTAATGCGGCGTGGCAGCTGCAGCCTCTGTAAAAACAGGTATGGTCGCTATGACGTCATCAGGGCAGGTACTGCACCGAGGTGTTCAATCAGGACCTCGGCGCGTGCACAAAGCTCGTGGAGGAGATTTTACCAAGCGGCGCGAGCTCACTAACCTGTAAGTTCACCTGTTTGTTTAAAATAATAATAATCATAAAGATTTTGTTAATGGTGGCCCGTAGGCTGCAGTTAGTTAGTTAGTCGGTGTTATGTAGTGGAGTTGTAGCTGTTCGTGTAACTAGCCTAAAGTTAACTTCATGTCATGTCTGTTAGCTGTAGTTTGCTCTCAGGGTTAAACTCATTTTAAACACAGTTCAAGGTCTGTTCTCGACACGACCTTCCTTTTCGCGAGGTTGTCAGTTGACGTATGTTTGTATTTCGGCTTACTTTTACAATACCGCCTGCGTAAAATATCGTTTTCAAATAACCCTTCATAGCGTTAAAGTTGTGACAAGCCGTGTTGAGTTCACAGACTTCAGACCCGGCTTATGACCGAGCTGATGTTGCCAGATTGGGAATATTCCCTCATTACTGTTAGATTTTATTTTATTTTTTCTAAGACGATAAGAGGAAAGGTGGGTGATAAATCACTTAAAATATTTTTATTTCAGAAGTCATATTAAGGAAACGGACGCTTGATTAAACCCTGATTCGATACGTGTTTATAAGAGTAATCTGGCATCCCGAGGTCGACGTGTCCTCCTGCACTCTGTAAACAGCAGGTTTGTTTGGACAGAGCAGGAGAGCTGTCATGTACACTGACTGCCTTCAGTACACACAGCACTGAATGTCCTGTTCAGTAACAGGTTTTTAATGTGTCTTTTTAACAAACTGGCATCACCTCGTCTTCTTGTCACCTTAATCCATCAGGTCTCTCCTTGGACACATGCACACGTTTACACGTTTAAAATCTCCTTCAGGTCCCATTTCCAGCAGGATGACGACGAAGGGAAAGCCTGAAGAATGCCGTATATGTGGTGGCAAATTGCAGGGGAACCAACGCCGCTGGCTTTTTGCAGCACAGAATAGGAAAGAGGCCCAGAATCAGACTCCAACACTCACCAAAGAATCTGCTTATCTGCTGTCACCAACCAGGTCTGCCCAGAGCAGTCCATGGGGTATGATGAGCAAAAACACACGCTCACACACACACACACACACAAATCCGGTTTGATTTAACTAGATTTAAAATGATCAATCTTACAAGTCAATGATAAATTAATACAGGCTCAAGGAATACACCAGTATTTCCTGACATACCAAGACAAATCATTTCAACAAGTTTCCCTTTTGCAGAGAAAACAGAAAGTGCATCTAATTAAAACTCACTTAAATGTCAATTACTGGGACAGGAAATACGTTTCATACGAAATATGTTTATGCAGTTTTATAGAACACATGAAGGTATTATTGATTTAGCGATATTTTCTGTAAATCTGCATAACCACATTTTTAGAGACAGAAAAACTTTTAAAAGGAAAATAATTATCTTACTGTTTTATTTCTTTTGTAGGCTTTTTCACAGTCAGCAATTGTATTTGCATCTACCTACTGTAGAATATGTATTTTATTTCTTAGGAGCCTTAATAATAAAGCAAAGATATGCTAAAAGGCAGTGATGTAATAAACGATTGGGGCGGTTCATTTTTTTATGTATTTATTTTTGTCAAGTTTATTTTTGGTGAGATATGTTATGGAAAGATTCAGACAAATCTCTGTTGTTAGTCAGTCAGCCACAGAATTAATATGAGAAAACATTGACAAAAGCATGATAAGATGAATTCAGTACTGTATTTCTCCAGTGCTGGATGGGTGTATTTTTAAATTTAGCCTGCATCTAAATTTTGTTTTACTTTATTGAGTTTAATCACTTCCCTTAGACTATTCATTTTTCGGTTTCAGATAAATGGGAGTATTCCTTTTGTTTCTTATTACAAGGAAACATGCTTGTTAATTGCCTGTGGTAATTCTAAATACACTACATATGCAGTAGATAGGGTCAAGATCGAAAAGATATGGACATTTCTTTATATTGTTTATTACATTTAACATACTGTATATTCTTAATTTTTTTTTTATCTTCTGTAGTCACCTGGGGGAGGGGGGGTGGGTAAATTGGAAATATGTGGTTTATATGTTTTAAAAAGCAGTTTTATATAATTAATTATTAAAGCCTTGAATTTGTATTTCTTTCAGGTAGTACCTTATCACTTGGCTCCTCAAATTCACTGTACAAGTCTCATACCCTTCCCAATCCTAGTAAAGGGATGGACCTACTTGCTGTGCTGACACACATATTAGGGCAGTCTGTCACAAGGGGGACTGGGAAAGGGGAGTTTGTTTGCGGCAAATGTGTGTCCGTGCTTGAGCGAGTGTTTAAATTTGACACTGTCATAGCCAGAGTTCGAGTTTTATCCAGAGAGAGGCTTCAGAAATTAACTCATGAGAGAGACAGCTTAAGACGGTGGGTACGAAATATTTATAGGCAGCGGCACCCATCTCACTTGAAGAGCAGAGGAAGTTCCAGTGACGATGATGCTGACCTGGGAGAACGCGACTCGGGGAAAGCTTACAGAGAGATGCTGGGGGACAATATGGCTCTCGCTGCATATGAATTCTGGGCTGAGAAAGCTGAGTCGTGTCCATATTTTAAGAGAACAGGTAAAAGATGCAGCAAATTGAAAAACTGTGAGTGTTGCGACTCCTTAAGAGTGTCCGATTCCGATTACGAATTTGTCTGTGGTGTTCCCCGCAACCTACCTGAGCAAATCTTATCCCCGCTTGGGCTATCTGGGGACAAGTCCCAGAGCATGCCTCTCAATTGGTCCAGAGCTCTGACACACCGCTCCAGTCCTGCCTCCTTAGCTGGTTCCTGCCCTTCACTGAAAGCCCAATCTCCTACCGCTTCAGCACAGTTGTTCGACTTTGTAGATGGTCATGATCCATTTGATTGGCAAGATGAGCATATAGTCATCTTGGACTCCATCCTCCTCAAGTTGAAAAGTATTGAGGGAAAGCCAGTCAGGTCTCCAGCAGGAAGTCGCATCCCAGTTTTAGCAAAAGGCAGTGTGGGTGGATCAGATGGATCACCTGCAAACAGGGTCGCACAGGTACTGAATTTTGGACAGGGAGATGATTGGGAGGAGGAAGATGTGAATGGAGAGAGTGAGGACGTGCTGACTGAACTGAGGGATGAATATCTGCCGCTGCATAGACAGGTGAGGAAACTGGTTTTGGTATGCAGTCACACTGGTTTTACATTCTAACAGCTTTACTGCTAGTCCACAAGGAGAGCCTGTTGTACAATCTCAGTTCCAAAAAGGTTGGACAGTATGGATGGTATTGGTAATAAAAACAGAAATGTGTTATCTGTCAAGTCTAATCACCCTGAATTAAATAAAAAACACTACATTAGACCATTTTGTTTTACCATGTGAATTAAATTTTCAAATCTGATGACTGCAAAATTCTTCCAAAAAATTGGCACAGTTGACTATCTACCACTGTGTAATGTCGCCATTTCTGTTAAAAACACTTTTTCAGCATTTTACTAATGAATTGGTCAAGTTTAGCTTGCGGGAGTTCCCCCATTCTCTCATTATGCAGGGCTTCAGTTGCACCATACATTCTCAATTTAAGACAGGTCAGGACTGCAGGCAGGTCAGTCTATCCCCCCCGTACTGTTTTTACGTGGCCATGCATGTGGAATCTGAGCGGAATGTGGTTTGACATTGTCCTGCTAGAAAATACAGTGAAGACTCTGAAAAAGATGCACACTGCCCTGGTCATAAGAGTGATGCTGGCTTTTGGATCTAATGATGATAACTTGCTCTCTGTCTCAGGGAACACAATGGCTGTTGCTTCCAGGAAGTATTTAATTATTGTCTCATTGGACCACAAAACACATTTCCAGAGTGGAATCTCTAATGAGACAGAGACTTTTGGACAGTATTGATGCATGGCTTCCACTTTTCCGTGTAAAGTCTTCAGTTGCATCTGTAAATACAGCAAGGAATGGTGTTAATGGACAAAGTGTTTACCAGTGTTCCTGAGCCCACATCATGATTTACACTCAGTATAGACTCTTGACTGTTTTTTGTTTTGTTTTGTTTTTTTAATATATAGTGACGCCTAAGAGATGGGAAATCAAGTGAAGTGGTTCAGCCCTTCCCTGTGCGTATCGAGATTTGACTGTTTTCCTTGAATTTCTTGAATATTGTGTACTCTTGAGTGTCCAGTGCTCCAAATCCTTCCAATATTCTTTTTTTTTCGAAACGTTATCCTGAAAGTACTGGATAATTCACTGGTGCATCTGTTTGCAAATCATCAAGCCTCAACACATTCTTGCTCTAAAAGAAATAGCCTTTCCTGGAAACTCCTCATATACTATAATATAAATGGGTCACCTGTTTAACAGCACCAGTTTCTCATCAACTTTTAATTTTAATTTGTCCCATTGTTATTAGTCCTAAATTGGCCCTCATCAAATATTGTGTTGTAGTGTTTTCAATGTAGCACAAAATAAAGTCTTTACAGATGAGTGTTTTTGTTTTTATTGGTAATTTCTAGTTTTAACTTAAGCAAGGATTCATTAGACAACGAATACAGTCAAAAGGTGCAACTTGGATGCATCAAACAGTGAGGCAAAATGACGACATTAGAGTCTATATCTTATGGTCTTGTTGAAAATGTCAAATTATTTTTCAGGGAAACATTTTGGCCTTCCCAGTTGTGTTGCCTCATAAATTCCTGTTAATCATTGTCATAATATTGACATGTGCGGTACAGTGTATTCACCTGATTCAAAACAATGTAAATATTTATTTTCATAGTAATGTTAGCCAATCTGCCAGATGCTAAAAAAAAACAAGCATTGTTTGACAAATGTTGATTTAAGGAATATCTGAGTAACAAACTAAAGGGGATAGAATAAATAATATAAAGTGTGTCATGTTGTTCGGCTGCTGTGACTGATCAGAACAGCTTCAGTGCACAATGACAAGTCTCTGGAACTTTAATGAAGAGATGAACAGCATTCTTTCAAGACAATTTTTTTTTTTTTTTACATTACTCTAAAATCTCCCATAGGTGTTCAGTTGTGTTAAGACGCGGTGACTGAAGGTCATACATGTGATTTGCATAGTGTTCATACTCCTCGAAACATTCAGTGAGCCCTTGAGGGCATGTGTGGGTGTGGGTGTGTGTGTGTGGGTGGGTGGGGACATCCTGGAAGAGACCACTCCTATCAGGATACACATTTCATTATAGGATAATGGTGATCACTGACACTAACCCCTTAGGGGACAAGTTGATCCAAACCACGCCAGCAAAAAGAGATAAGCATAAGAGAATTGTGCTAAAATTGTTAAAATGCTTGTTAAAAAAACAGAATGCATTTTGTTCACATGGGTACAAGGAGGTTGTGTAGTTGATAGTGTTATGTTTGCAATGTGGTGTTTTGTTCATATGTTTATTGTCCTTTTTATTTTGTTTTATTGCAGTTCACTACAGCCAAAGTGGACCTTGTCAAGCAGTTACGAGAGCAGCTAGACCAAGCACAAGCTCATATCAGGATGTTGGAGGCAGGGCTAGAGAACGGCAATCATTCAGTCCCCAGTAATACCCATCAGTCAAAGCAGTCACTACCAGAGGTAAGAATTCTGGTATTACATAACAAATGAGGACTAGTCCACATGCACATGGGTCTTTTTAAAAATCTTTCCCCCCTAATTCTTTTAAAATAAATAGATTGTTGCCAACATGAAAACGCAAAAACATGCTGTTAAAGGATGGCAACCCATCAGGCAGTGATACCACCATAACCCGCACAGCCATGTCGACCAATTAGAAGCCTGAAAAAAGTCCTTACAAGCCAAAAACCTGTTTTAGCTCTCCACACATCAACATAGAAGTGTTTTTTTTTTTGTTTGTTTGTGTTTTTTTTGCCAATTTACATACTGTCCCAACTATTTTAGAATGGAGGTTGTAGTTTTAACTTAAGCAGATATTCGTTAGATAGCAATTAGTCAAAATGTGCAACTTTATCAAACAGTGAGACGTTTGAAGTGAGACGTCTGATTTCTTTGTCCTAAAACAAAGTTTGTGTATAAGGCCAGGAATTTTCATTTATTCCTTTTTTCCATATTTGTGTACATGTGGACAAGGCCTTAGTCACTTAACTAATGTTCTCCAGGTGTGTTAAGGCTGCTCCTGCAGTTTTAAAGCAAAAATTATGAAACACTGGTTTACATGTTTATCAGATAGACATGTATCTGGAAGTGGCTACAATATAAGCAGAAAAATCGAATAAACTAGTATTTGTCTTAAGGTCAAGACAAATATCAAACAACATGAAAAAGAAAAGTAAGGTAATGTTGTGGCTTAATAGTGAGCATTGTGTTGGTCAAAATAACATTTTAAAAGAAAATGTAGAAATATTCAACGCATTGGCAGATACTCGGCAAAAAATGCACTAAAGTGACTTAATACACCATCACTAAAAATCGGTCATTTTGAAATCTGAAAGAAAATAACAAGTATGGAGATTTCAATTCATTTATCATTCATTTTAGAATATTAAGCCAATAATTCTTATTTATATTATTTATTTTATTTAAATATTAAACTGGAAATGATAAATTGAAAGGATGTCGTCATTAACTAGGTACACACTACTGTCTTCACTTTAGACATTTGTACTGTAGCTATTATTATACTTTTATTATTATTATAAGACTTGATACGCTGCCAACTTACACATCAGCCTGATCTGGGTGTACTTCAATTACAGTAGGTGTGCTTCTTCGACATGTGATCTATCAAACGTGGAACAGGTTTTGTCTGTCCTGTAGTTTGGGCTATCAAGCGTTGAACATCCTTGTGCTGCTGTTTTCATGGTGCATATAAACACTATAATCACTATAATCACTTAATATATCACTTAGTGTAATTAATTATGATGACATTGTTTGCAAAAGACCTCTGTTCATCTATTTTTACACAAATTAGATTGCATAAGGTATGTATGTTTGTGTTGAAGCACTGTAGGTATGGTGTCAAATAAGGTATTGCACAAATGCAGGTACACAAAACAAACCACACACACACACACACTCGTGTTTCTGGAATCTTCTTCAGCAGGAGGTGTTTTTGTGCAGAGCGTAGGTAGAGTTTATTAATCATTACTCAGCTATTCAGCTGCTGTGTAATGTGAACCACATATTTTGACTAGTAATGTTTTTAAACATGTGTATGCATAAGTGTGTGGTGATGAAGTGTTAATGTGTAAAATTAAAATTTTAAATTTCACAGCTAAATGTGAAAGATACTGCTGAGCATGAATGTGTACATGTGATTATTACCTGTCTTTCAGGAATGCCATCATGATCATGTAATATTAGAAATTTTTCAAATACACTAATGACTTGTGCTGTCCTTTTGTTATAAAAATATGAGGATAGTAAAAGTATCGACATGATTCGGTGTGTCTCCTTGTCCCTTGCAGTATGCAGACAGCAGCTCGGAGGAGGGGAGCGGACTGATCCGGAATCTTAGCCATTCACTGAAAAGCAGAGACCGAGTTATTCAGGTTAGCTCTCAAACGATTCATTTTTAAATGCACTAGTGTCAAGCCTCAGGTAACTGACTTGTGATTGATTCAGAGCTCTCCTCTTGTCAGGAATGTGTGACTTTGATCCGAAAGCTGTGTGTGGACCTTGGTTCAGGGTTAGAGGAGGCTGATAAGCTCATCAGCAATGTAACTTTGACTCTGACTGATGCACACTCGGAGCGGGAGGTAAGAGAGGTGACATTTACCACCATACATGTTCGAAGGCCTGAAAAAGTACAGATTTAATGCATCATGCATACACTGTTTCCAAACAGTCTGTTTTCTTTATTATTTATTTGTCACAAAACATTCTGTAGTTCTAATTTACAACAGTGACAAACCTAGGGTGGGCATATTTGGGCAAATCTGTTGAATGTTGGTTTAGTATATTTAAACATCCAAGATTTTAGGTCAAACCTTTTTTTTTGTTTTCTTTTAGGCATCGTTATTTAAAGATACATTCAGCTTTTTTTTTTTAATATATATATATATATTTTGGCCCTTGCATATATGTGAAATGAGACACACAAGATGCTGAATAAACACAATTCAAAATAAAAAATCTTTTTTTTTGTTTGTTTGTTTGTTTTAAAATGTGCAGTGCTTGTGCCACTGAACAAGTTGAAAGAGTTATTAAAGATGAATTTAACGCAAATGTATGCAAAGGGCATAAAAATGAGGTCATTGTCATCTTTCGAACTATAGTCCACTTTGAACTCTACTTTGATTATAAAGTATTTACTGCTCTTCCTTACAGAATCAGTTACAGTGGAACCTCGGATTACGAGTAACGCGTTTTATGAGTGTTCCACAAGATGAGCAAAGATTTTTAATAAATTTAGTCTTGAAAAACGACCATTGTCTTGGTTTACGAGCACCGAGTATCATATATCACGAATGCGCTTCTTGTTTTGACGCCGAGTGTCACGTGATCACAACTGAGCCAGTGGTTTTTCTCTCTCCTGCGCTGCGGAGTTGTGAGTTATCGTCTCCCCTGCTGGGTCTTAGTACTCGTCTCTTACTGGTATAATCAACATGCGACCACGTGTGTGTGAGAAACATATTTTATTTTGTGTTTGTAAGCGTGTTTGTACAGCGCGCGTGTGTGCTTACTAACGGAATCACTGCTGTA
>JAQMYG010000003.1:8904970-8922362 GCA_030014215.1 Clariallabes teugelsi | reverse complement strand
ATTTGTCGACGGTCCCTAAAATACCGCTTCCGAATGTCTGTCGAATGTCTGAATATCAAACTAACTTCACCGCGGTTTAATGACTGTAGATCTACAAAAGTACTCTACTTAGACAAACCTGTTCATTATTGAATTCAGGTGTTTCAATCAGGCCCTTATCCTCATCTTAATGCTTCAGCATACCGAGACTTATTAGACAATACTTTAAACTTTGTTGCAACAGTTTGGGGATGACCCTTTTCTATTCCAACATATATAATTAATAATTAAATATATGGACCAATTTTTTTTTTTTTTTTGAACAAGGGAGGTTTATTTATTAAAATAAATTTTGTGTCCTTTAGTGGTTTTAAGAACAACAACACAAAGACTTTCAGAAAGTTCAAATAATTT
The DNA here is from genome assembly GCA_030014215.1 of Clariallabes teugelsi. Taxonomy (NCBI): domain Eukaryota; kingdom Metazoa; phylum Chordata; class Actinopteri; order Siluriformes; family Clariidae; genus Clariallabes; species Clariallabes teugelsi. The sequence continues at coordinate 8,921,969 of JAQMYG010000003.1, read as the reverse complement.
CAGAAGAACTCCCAGACTCCAATGACTAAGTTGTGTCTCCCTCAGTGTCAACACTATTCTTTAAATTGAACTACAGTGGATTTCCCTTAATGTAGAAAGAGGTATTTCAAGATTCCTAACTACAGTCATCTTCAAAAGTTAGTGCCCCCTCTTTTAATTCTATTTTTTAAAAGTTAAAAACATAAAAATCATTTAATCATAGCATGTCTTAGGATTAGGCAAGTGTAACCTCAGACAAACAACAACATTTTCATTGTGCCATTATTTATTTAACAACAATGAAATATAATAATAATAATAATAATAATACAACAATGCAGGCAATACTAAGTACCCCTTACTCCTTCCACAGGATTTAAGAGGGTATGTTGCAGCCAGGTGCAGCTAAACATCAGCCCTTGATTAACTGAACATCAGAAGGTGTGCAGACCCTCTATATAAGATGAAGTTTTGGCAGTTTGCTAGTCTTCAGCACTCAGGTGTGTATTAACACAAATCCAAGAGAGAAAGACAAAAGTAATTGTTTCTGCACATCTGGAAAGGATTTGGAGACCATTTCCAAAGAATTTGGAGTTCAACATTCTACAGTGAGAAAGATTATTCACAAGTCAAAAGCATTCAAGACAGTTTCCAACCTTCCCAGGAGTAGACAGACATCCCAGCAAATTTACCACAAAAATCAGACTGTGCAACGCTCAAAATTGTTTGGCTCTAATGTCCAGTGCTATATTTGCAGGAAAACCAAATAAAGCATTTCATTCCTTGAGGTCATTGACTCGGACATAAATTCCTCTGTATACCAGAGTATTTTTAGAGGCAAATGTGAGGCCATCTCTGCAACAGCTAAGGCTTGTCAAAACAGAACAATGATCTGAAACACATCAGTATATCTACATCAGAATGGCTGAAAAAGAAAAGAATAAAGGTTTTGGAATGGTCTAGTCAAAATCCAGACCTCAAGCTGTGCATATGCAAATTCCCAAAAACCTCAATGAACTGAAGCAATGTTAATAAAGAAGAATGGCCCAAAATCCCCCCAAAATGATGTGAAAGACAGATAAAGTCATACAAGAAACTATTAATTCAAGTTGTTCCTGCTAAAGTTGGATCTACAGTACAAGCTATTGAATCATGGAGTATTATGAACATGTTCTTTTTTTTCTTTTCTTTTTGGCTTCATTTATGTTAAATAATGGATGGATGGTTAAAGAAAGTAATATGCTGTTATGTCTGAGGTTGTATTTGCCTAAAACTAAGACCCATTACTATCAGATGATTCATTCAGTTTTAACACAAAAACAAAAAGACTTCTCTTAGGAAATTTCACTTCCAGCCATACTTCAAATCCTAAAAGAAGAAAACAAATAGAATTTATAATGGCAAAAATGTGTGTGTCTTTAATTCTTGCATGTGTTGCTATGTATGTAACTGGATTTAACAAAATTTTTATCTTTTTGATGACTGAAGTTGCAGTCATTGTGTGCGACCAGCCCGTTCCTACCACCTGCACTGCGTGAGCAGAGTGCAAAACTCAGTGTAGCAGTGGCTGCTGAATACACCCGTGCTGTACGGCAAGTAGAAGGACGTTTACGGAGACAGGCAGGAAGGATCACTCAGGAGGCCACTAGGCTGGATCATCAAAAAGAGAAGCTGGAGAACCTGTTGCGAAGTATCAGACAAGCACTGCTCATCAACCAAAAGAACATCGACAAGCGAAGACAAAGACCGGCCACTGAGACAGTAAGTGAAAAGGGATAGGTCAACAACATTTAGCTATTGTTCACAGTTTAGTTTGCTTCTGGAATGGAAACCCTTATTACATTGCAATTTCCCATTGGAATTAATAAAGTACTCTATCTATCTGTTTTCCTGTTCAAAAGCAAGCTAGTTTGTGTAAATCTAATCTACTCTATTTTTTTAACCTTCTACATACTGTACATCCATGATACTTAAATAATGAATAAGTCATAGACTAGATAAAATGTAATAATTAGACAGCAAATGCTTTCTATGTAAATTTTTTATGTAGTTTAAATAATCCAAATTAAAGCTGAAGTTTCTTATTTTCAGACTTATATTGACTTATATTAATTGCTCAAATAGATCATATAAACCGATCAGCCATTACATTATAATGCAAAATATTATGCCCAATACTGTGTAGAGTCCCACTGTCCTGCCTGGCTTTTTGGGGTATGTCTCCAAAAACCCTCTTGGGTGTGGTGTGGTGTCTGGTACCAGGACATTGGTAGCAGACGTTGTGGGTTGCAGGGTGGGGTCCATCCCATGGGTTCTCGATCGGATTGGAATTTGGTGAGTTTGGAGGCCTGTACACAGCTGGCCGTGGTGCATTCTGTGTTTTGGTGCCTTTCTATGATTTCTCTGAAGCCAGCACTGACTTTTTTGGGGTGAATTGTGCTGCGATGGGATTGGACCAGACAGTCTGCATAGATGAGCCTTGGATGACCATGATCCTGTCATCAGTTATCAGTGGTATTGTAAAGTTTGGTAGATGAATAAACGAGCCTCTTGGTCTATCCAATGTGCTTCGATAAGCTTAGTGATGCCAGGAGAGATGCAGTCAAACATGCAAACTTTTTGTCTGTCAAGAATGTCTCTATTTATTAGTAGTAAAAGACAAGAGTTTTCATATGTTTGGCCAAACGCCTGGGGTCATGTACATCTGTCACTACAAAGAACATGAACCATTTTAACAAATCCTGAAGAACAAAGAGTGGAAGTTGTAGAGATGTCCCTTGGGAGACGAATCAGGAAGTGCTCAAGGGAGGTGGAGAGAAAAATAGAGAGAAAGAGAGAGCGTGGGAGAGCGTGTTAGCGTGTTAGTATCAGATCTAAGAGGAGACAGAAAGGTAGTAGCATGGAAGATTTAACACGTTAATACCAGAGGAAGAGAGTAAAATTAACTCATTTTATATATTAACAAAAACTCTTACAGGTATATACATAATTGATAATCAGTGTTGATGTTTTAATGTTATGGCTGATCATTGGTAATGGTTGTTTAAAACGTTCCCAGTACTCCCAGTTGAAGCAGAGCTTTTCCTTAAAAAAAATATTTTAGGCATTTGTAATTTTAATTTTAAAATTAAAATTTTAAACTCAGACAATGATCACTACAGTATTTCAAAACACTCAGTATTTCAAAATTATGGAAACTCAAATTATTTGTTCCACAGCCCAAAAAAATAAATACATAAAAATAATTAATATAAAATATAAAGTAAGTGGTAAAGTGCTCGCCCTATCATCAGGAGATCGCTGGTTCGGTTCCCGTGTGATGCTGTAACCTTTCACAGCCGGAGGTCTCGAGAGAGCTAAAATTGCCCGAGCTCTCTCAGCGGGGAGGGATGAGAGGTACTAGTGCTCCCACATCACGGCTCTACGCCATTCGGGGCGTCTATGAGCTCGTGCACGCGGAGGGAGCGGATAGCGCTGTCCTCCGAGTGTGTTACGCCGCCCCCAACGGTGCATGAGCGAGCAGTTCGAAAAAAAGAGGTCTGCTGGTGTCATGTGGTTCGGAGGAAACACGTGACAGCCCTCGGCCCTCCTGGCTGAATGGTAGTAAGTAGCCTTAATGTGGGAGCCCCCCCTAGTGACGGGAAGGAATTGGACACAACTAAATTAGGGAGAAAAATCAGGAAAAAAAATTTAAATAAAAAAAGAAACAAATTAACTGCACTTTACCTTTAAAAAAAGTAAAAAATAAATCCTGACAGATAAATGTTTTTGTTTACGCTGTGTGTGTGTGTGTGTGTGTGTGTGTTTGTGTATGTGTATGTGTGTAGCTAAAGTAAGAGGAGAGGAGGAATCATCCCCTCCCTCTCTCTCCCTTCTCACCTTACACAGTAAACCTTTCTCCTCTCTTATTTGAGTTTCACACAGTGTGTGTGCGTGTGCGTGTGTGTGTGTGTGTGTGAGAGAGAGAGAGTGGGGCACGGTGTCAAATTACGCGCGCGCACACATAACGACAGGCTGATACAGTGAGGGATCTTTAACCTCTCTAATGAGACTTTCTTTTGCTTTACACGCGCGCACACACGTGTTATAAGAAACAGTATACGCGCTGTACCCACACGCATTCAAACACAAAATAAAATGTGTTTTACACGCACACCAGTGGTCACAGTGTTATAGTGAACAGTACACGGGCGCACGGATGTTGATTATACCAGTAAGTGACACGCACTAAGACCCAGCAGGGGAGACGATTACCCACAATTCTGCAGCGCAAGAGAGAGAAAAAACATTGGCTTAGTTGTGATCACATGACGCTCGGCATCAAAACAAGAAGCTCATGCGTGATACATGATACTCGATACTCGTAAACCAAGACTTGTTCTTTTTCCAAGTCAAAATGTATTAAAAATCTTTGCTCATCTTGCGGAACACTCCAAACCGCGTTACTCGCAATCCGAGGTTTCACTGTATTTTTAAAAAATTACATTTTACTTCACAGTCAACAGAGGGCCCTAAACTTGCTAAATGCTGCTTAAGTGCCATTATAAACATTATTTTGACATTAAGTCTCACGCTTTTTTTTTTAAGGAAAAAGATGCTGCTGATAATCTGCTCTGCCAAGAGAGGAACGGCTTGAAAGAGCTGAAGCAGGGACTAGAGACTCTGCTGAGAGATACTTTAACTCAGTTGCAGGTACAAACAAGGCTATAGACTATAACATGTGCAGGGGCTTGACAACATGTATCTCTGATTTAGTTTTTGCATCTTTATGACTTTCAGGCCCTAGCAAAGAGCAGCAGAGAGCTCCTGGACTGTGCATTCGAAAGGTCCAGTGTAATTGAGCTGCTCCCTCAGCATGGATCACCTTCAGCAGCTGTGCATCTCTCTGTCTCTCCTCTCTCACTGAAACCTGACCCCGCTGGTCCATTTACCCCAGGTACTGACAACGGTGCTTATACAGTATGTGCTTATATTATAGATTCAGATAATACTATTCATTCACATGAATGAAAATTAAATCTTAAAAGCCTTTTCGGTAAGTTGAGATTTTGTTTAATCCTTATGTGTGCTGATTTAATCTCCCACATCTACACACACAGAGTGCAAAAAGGCACTAGATTCATCAGCAGCTGTGTTGCGGACGTCTCAGCAGCTCAGTGGGAGGATTGAACGGGTCATGAGTGAGGCAATCATTAAACAGGCGGCTATACACCGCTCAGTCAATGAGGGTTTGTTAAAGAAAATTGCAGAAACCCAGAGTCTACAGGTGAGATGGAAATCAAGAAGTTGCTTTTCATAGGTTGTTTTTTTTTTTAAATATATATATATATATATATATATATATATATTTTTTTTTTTTTTTATTATAATTTGTTTTTTTTTAGATAATAACTCTGCCATTAGTATTAGTATTAGTTCAGACCATTAAGTAAGAGCACAATTATAGACCATTTAGGTTTAACATAAATTTAAGGTGCTGTAATAAATAATAATAAAACAAAAAACTCCCCTGTGTCAAATCCTGGTGTTACATAGGAAAGTGTATCTTGTAAGAATATACAGTATTGGTTAAACTGCTATTTGTGGCCTTGCTGATGTTGCCATAACAGCTGCAGTTCACCACACTGGCAGCAGAGGGCTCTAGAGTTAAACATAGACTGATAAACTGCTACATGTAAACATATTTTACAGTACTGTGCAAAAGACTTAAGCCACCTCTCATTTCTTCATATTAAATAAAATTACATTATGCAGATTGCATTAAATACATGGGATAAAATATCTTACTGGGACAGGCTGCAAAGTGCCTAAAGATACACTTGGTTTTTTGTGTAACAACCCCAGCAGCGACCTCATTTCCCCTCTCTCAACGACCTCATTTCCCCTCGCTTCAACTACACAACGTTCTCAGCATTGATCGCTGTGTGACTTAACAAACAGAAACATTCCTCTCAAACTGTTCAGGTACGGGGACTGGACTGAAAATGAGTGACAAAAGCCAGCCAAAAATTGGAATCAAAAAGTCTGGAAGCAAAATATGAAGAAACGAGGTGGGCTCCAGACTTTTGCACAGTACAGTAATTCCCAAGAAACCACTGGTATAGAAACATATCTACACCTTCACCCTAGGACCTATTATATGTGTCCCTTATCCTCCTGCTGTCCCAGATACTGACACATTTCTACTAATTTATCACACACAAAAATGCTGTTTCATTCTAATCTTAAATTATATTGTACTATTTTATATTAATATTGTATTTTCAGCAATATTTACTTCATCAACAATTTATAAAACTCAAACCAAATCTGCCAAAATGTGCTATAACAATCACAGCTGTTGAACATAAACATTACTAATTAATGTAATTCTATAAATGTTTTAAATGGGAAAATGTACTTTTCTTTGTGTTAACACAAAATGTGAAAACAGACTCGATATAAATTCAGCCTCATTTGTACATACATTACAGTATTGTTTCATACCGTGCCTTAATCTTTCTTTCTTAGCAACGTCTAACACTGAGCTCAGCAACCACTAGACAGGCCATCTACCGCAAACAGAGACAGATGCAGTGTGCCACCTACAGCCATGGCAGAGCTTTGGTATGTTTTGGAAGTGAGGTGTTAGTTACAGCATTGTTATTTCATGTAGTCACTTAGACGGTTTGACTCTTACCGTAGTCCTTGGGATCAGGAAAATCACCCACCCACTTGCTATACATTGCATTCTGTTAGTCATGTTGTAATATTGGACTAGTTTACCAAGTATTTCTAAGAGCATGATCTAATGCAATCTATCTTTCTGCTGTAGGGTCCAGTCTCCTCTGATGACCTGTTCTGCAGAGAGAGAATGAACAGACCTGTTGTGCAGGTCTATGAGAGACATCCAAGTCTTCAGGTGCCTGAGTCGAGACTCCTAACACAGGTAGCGTAATCACATAAACCAGCTCCATATTTGTAAGCCACTTAGGAAATGTAGCTATGAATACCAATACCATACTTTAAGTATCAGGATTTTAAATGCCTAAGTGGTTTGGATATCACTGAATGCATGGGAAAGTACGAGTACATAAATATTTTTTGTTTAATGCAACTTGATTTCTACTAATTCTATAGCATAGTGAAATGTACTATATCATGTGTATCCTCTAGGGCAGTATGATGCTGAAGCAACATTTGGAGTTTGCAGAGAAAGCAGTAAAAGATCTTCAGGTTGCAAAGTTGCTGATGGATGTTGATTCCTGTGCAAAGAGAGCGGCAGCGGGCGTAGACTCGGCTATAGCCCGGCTTCGAAGACGAAATCTTCCTCACAATCTTGTCCAGTCAGCATGCACTTAATAATAATGATAATGCTTAACCCATCTGCGTCAGCATTATCAAACTCATATGTCTGTATTTGTGACTTTTACAGGGTTGTGCATGTGAGTGTATTACGTTTGTAGAATGTAGCGACTGATTATATTAACTTGCACGATAACACATACTCACCCATATATTTGCTGAGAATTAAATAAAAAATTGTGTAAAATTGTGTTACAGAACTGTTTTTAGCTGCATGAGACACATGGTGGCTAGATTGGTGTGGTCGTTATTATATCTATTCATATGTGCTGAGAAGAAGTAAGCATTAAAGTTGTTTGCAATATTTATATTATGGGCTATTAATTACATATATTAAAGCTATTTGGGTCCTTACTTAATTCCTTACTTTTTGATTGATCAATCTATTATGGATAGTGATTGAGATTAAAAACCCTTGTAAGGAGCATCACTTGTTTCAACTAACGTTTGTTCGAACTATTACAGGTTATCCACACCTATCTAGATTGTGTCGTATTAACAATGATTTAAGCAGGTTTTGGGCTCGAACTTTAGATTTCCTCTGTTTAAGATAGAGTTGAATAAGATTTGAATTATTTTTATACTTTTTAAGCCCCCTATTATTGCTGTACATTATTAATGTACACAGCACTCCACCCCTAGAAACTATATGGTGGCCAAACTAGAGTTTGAGGGCATTGCTTTGAAGTTATAACACCTATACACAAACAAAATTAATGTTAATGCAGAGATGGAACTGTCTACTAGATGTGTTAATTACAGATAAGCTAAAACATATTGAGTCTATATGTGAAGTTGTTTGTGTCCATGCTGCCATGTGATGGACTGGCACACCATTATGCCTCGTGCCCAATTTTCCACTGTGGCCCAGCATGACCAGATTAATTTCATTACTAAATGTGAGTGAATGAGATAATGTTCTACCATGTTCCAGGGTCCGGGTTTGATTCCCGGCCAGGTTCGATTCCCATCTCTGTGTGCATGGAGTTTGCATGTTCTCCCCGTGCTTGGGGGGTTCCCTCCGTTTCCTCCCACAGTCCAAAGACATGTAGATTAGGTTAATTGGTGGTTAATTGTGCCCTGCGATGGATTGGCACCCTGTCCAGGGTGTACCTCCTCCTGGGTGTCTCCTGGGATAGGCTCCAGGCCCCCGAGACCCTGAATACAGGATAAAGCGGTATAGAAGATGAGTGAGTGCGTGAGTGAGTTTTCTCTCATTTTTCATACCACTTATACTGTACAGGGTCACAGTAAGTCAGGGACGTATCCCAGGGAACTTAGGACACAAGGCAGTGTACACCCCGGACGGGGTGCCAAACCATCACTCAACAGGAAATACAAATTAGTCGAATCTGCATGTCATTAGACTGTGGGAGGAAACCAACCAAGCATGGGGAGAACATGCAAATAGGTGAAAAATCAAACCCAGGCCCTGAAGGTGCGAGCCCACAGTGCTAACCACTATGCCACCATGCTGCCTCAGCAAATGTTTTAATTGCAAAAAATAAAATAAAAATAATAATGATAATAATGTACACAGGCATGCCAAGCTTTTACTACAGCCTCTATTAACTTCCAATAACCATTGCATTCACACTTTAAAATGAAAAAGAATGCTTAGCATTTTAGGTAGAAAACATCAGTTTATTGCAGTTATAAAACCAATACATATGAGCAGTATTGTACATAGACCAATATTCACCAAAATAAGGTTACACACTCAGTGGCGTTTTAAGATCACTGATGTACCGTGTAAAACACTGTTCTCTCATCTTAAAGTAATTAACTGAAAAGTAATACTAATTAATACATAATCATTTAAAAAGAAAATGTAGATATTCAAAATGAATAAGTGTTACAAAGTGCATTGCTAACTAAACTAATTAAGCAATACTTTTAAAAATAAGAAAGAAACTTCTTATACTTCCTCTTTTATTCATGGATTGTCAGTGTACAAAACATGTGAAAGATTTAAATACAACATTTAAAGAAAAGCATTTTAAGTCTAAACTGTAACTGAGTTAGATGCAATCACAATATGATTTTGTTTAGTTGTTTGTAAAAGCCTGTGTGCAGTAAGTCCCCAAGGAATTAATTCACTAAAGAGACCTCTACTGATTTCCCCTAACTGTCTGGACAGGGACTCACAATGTCCTCGACCTCAATGATTTCCACCACCAGATCTCTGATGCACTTCACGCTATCCAGCACCTCTTCTGCTTCCTGATCCTCTGTGGAAGAGTCTCGGTGTAGTTCTGTGCTGCCTTCAGTCTCTACCTTCGCAGACTGTGCAGTCATGTCTCCCCCTGCTGGGAGATCAGGGACACAGGGGAGTCCATTGGTGCTGGTATTGGCGGCGTTCTCCGCCACGCTCTCTGCTGCTGTCTCGCTGGCTGTGATGTCAACTATAGGGGGAGAGGAATCACAGGGAAGTGTTTCAACTTCAGTGTCATGTGTGCCTTTTGTCTGGGAACCTGAAGGATTTTCAGCACTGGTTGTATCAGGCAGGACTGATACACTTTGCGGCTCCTCAGAGGGTTCTGACACAGCATGACAGATCTCAGAGTGAGACTGATTTGCAGCGTCAACCTCTGTCTCCTCTGATGTACCGACACTTTGGGTTTCTTTCACAGATTCAGGAGGAACAGGACTTTCCATGTTTACATCATCTGGTAAGCTGACAGAAATGGTTGGCTCTGGAACTGACTCGGGTTCTGACACGATGATTACAGGAGACATGTTGAAATCAGTCTCAGGAGATATCTCAGGTTGGCTCTGAGCTGTCGCATCAGCTGCTTCTGGTAATGAGGTGCAGGACACCATGTCAGGATTATTCACAGACATCTCACACTTTTGATCTGAGGCATCAGGTATGGATGTTGAAGGGACTTTAGTAAGATCGGGGGAATCTGCCGGGACACAAGATTCTCCGGGTACAGCTGAAAGATCACTCGGCTTAGACGGTTGAGTATCATCTGTCTGAGGTGATTCACTTGCGGGTTCTTCTTTCTTCTCCACTGGTTGCTTCTCTGAGCTGCCGTTTTCCACTACCAGTGAGCTCGAAACCTGCTCAGCTTTTTGTGCCGTAACAGTTGACTGTACTTTGGCCGGACTGGAGGGGCATGAGCGTGGTGGAGTCCGGCTGTCTGTCAGACTGCTCTGACTAACACACTGCAGCTCGGTGCTGTCCACAAACAGGTTGTGTTTCTTCAGTGTGGCCGCTTCTTTCACCACTGCATGGGAAGAAGACACAATGAGATCAGGGAAGAAAGACATTCAAAATAAAATAGGCTAGACAGTGGAGACAGTGGAGAATAGGACAATTATGTTCACTTGGACTCCATAGATTATTATCTCTTCAATTTGTAAGAATAAAAACCTTTTCTTAGGTACTTATCAGTATATTTAGTCCAAAACATGTGAAAGACTTAAATACAACAATTAAAGAAAAGCATTTTAAACTGTAACTGAGTTAGATGCAATCACAATATGATTTTGTTTAGTTGTTTGTAAAAGCCTGTGTGCAGTAAGTCCCCAAGGAATTAATTCACTAAAGAGACCTTTACTGATTTCCCCTAACTGTCTGGACAATGTCCTCGACCTCAATGATTTCCACCACCAGATCTCTGGTGCATCTCTGATAAAAGTTAATAATGTTGGGCAATAGTACCATAATTCAATAAGAATAAAGCCTTTTAACCTTTGTTGACTTCATTGTTCAGGGTGTTCAGCATTATATCCTCATAGACATTCTCCACTTGGATGAAGTTCGTGTAATCACCGAAGATGTACTGCTCATAGTTCTGCAGCTCCTACACGAAAACCCAAAAGGAAATCTCATTCAGTACAAAGACACAAATCTTAGTAATGAGAAAAAATGCCGGGCCTATCAGATTCTAACATCAGTTCTCTCTGCAACAATCCTTAATGGCTTTTGTCCTTATTCGTTTAAGTAAAATAGACATGATCAAATTCACACATTTACAGTACGTGATCAAACTGCCATCTTGTGGGAGCGTGTTTTTATCATTTTAAGCCTAACATTTGAATCTGGGAAAGGAATAAGTGGCAGTCTAAATAATCAAAGCCAAAATCAAAGCCGTTATAGCAAATCTTGGTAGATTAATTTAAGTGGTATTTAAGAAGCAGGGCTCCTGCGTGTAACGGAAACGAGTTTACACTTTCACCCGTAGATCAGGAGATTGATTCCTGGGTGAGGTGACACCTTTTCATAGGTGGGAACCTAGAGAGAGTAGATTGAGTGCGCTGCGTCAGAGGTGATATATCTCCACTTTATCTGCACTCTCACATTAATCATAGCGACAGTCTGTGAGCTCACACAAGTGTCATGCCACTCCCTAATGGTGCATGAGCAGCAGTTCAAAAAAGATGCATTGCTCAGAGGAAGCACGTGTTCGCCTGCACCCTCTCTGAAGGGGAAGTGCCCTAACAAGATGGGTTGGATGGAATTGGACATGGACAAATTATGCGAAAATCAGTGAAAGCTGAATAAATAACAGATAATAATGAAATAACAGATAATTACAGTTGCACATACTGAAACTGAATTTTGCATAATTATAATATAATAAACTATGTCAAATGTGATTTTTTCTGGATTTTGGTGGTCTGACTAATAAGTAATAAGGATTTGTTTAATTGTCAGGACAGAAAGTTGGCGCATCTACTGTATATTGTTACCTATTTACATGAATAGAGTTTTGTTTGTCAAATGTCTGTCTCAAAAGGAACAAGAAAATTGCAGGCTGTTAGAGCCACGAATTATTTTACATCTATTTTTTTTCATGTCCGTGTTTGATTGTCATGTTTTCTTGGTTTCAAGAAGATATGGCCCTGATCTTGTACATTACTGGAAATAACTGCCCAAGAGAGTTCCCAAGAAGTCTGATAAAGGGACAGACTTGACTATAAGATTTGGCCAACTGTGCAGCTGGGTTTAGCTAATTTCAATTTTCATTTCAGTTCTGCTCAAACAGTCAAGCTTGATATCATAAATTTTATAATAATGTATAGTATTTTCCTAACAAACTGAAATCTGAAATGATGTCTCGTTACGTTTTGCGTAATGTTGTGTGAGTGCTAGTAGTTACAGTTTTACAGCTGGGTGCTAGGTTTCTCCTGATGGCAGGCAGTGTGATGTCCACCAGAGCTTCCTGGAAAATCTTCTTCCTCACTGTGCTGCTATCATAGTCATATTGCTGAAACATAATGAATAGGGCTTTAAGCTGCTAACCAACAGTTATCATTTAGTCTTTTTATGGGTTTTATGGACTTAAGTCATACTATTTAACAAATTAAATATGTGATAGGATAAGCACCTTAAGTACTCTGTGCTTGGCTTTCTCCATGACTGTGGCCAATTTCTCAGGTTCTTCCTTCATGGCTGACTGAAGAAGCAACTCGAACGTGTACACAGCATTCTCCATCAGCTAAAAAAAAGCAGAGCATCCATGAAACAAACACGCTTCCAACAACTGACCACTGTCTCTTTATACGATATATTATGGCACATTACAGACAGAGCCACCATTCTGAAAATTTAAATTTGAACCATAACAGATTATTTGAAAAATACTGTGGCTACAGTGAAGACAACGAAAATAGGCATTGCTTAAGAGTTTGGCTCTTGGTTAAGAGTGGTGCTGCACCGTGAGTCTTACCTGCTGCATGTGGCTCTGAGTCTTGTGCACCACCAATGTGGAGTTGGAGAACTTGAAGCGGCTGCGCAGCTCCTGCAGTTGTTCCTTCAGAATGGAGACATGCTGATAACAGTCCTCCAGCTGGGCATGAGACACCTCCTCTAATGCCTTATAAAAGATGATAAACAAACCAACATTTACTCTGCAATTAAAGACCCAACATTCACCATTTAAAAGCATCAACGATTCTCCAACACCATTAAACAACATTCTTTATCAAATATCAACATTAACATACGCCAAAGTCGACCAAAAACCAAACATTCTCCATGAAACACCCTCATTCATAAAGGTAACAAAAGCAGTTATAACACATAAATGTAAGCTAAGGTGGCTTACAGTAGTAGTTAACACTGTCGCCTTGCCCCTCCAGGGTCCGGGTTCAATTCCCGCCCCGGGTCTGTGTACATGTGCATGTTCTCCCTGTCCATTTTCCTCACACAGTCCAAAGACATGCAGATAAGGCTAACTGTCATTCCCAAATTGCCCGTAGTGTATGAATGACCATGTGTGTGTGCCTTGTGATGGATTGGTACCATGCCTTGTGCCCTGTGTCTCCTGGGATAGGCTCCAGGACTCCTGCGACCTTTTATACAGGATATAGTGGTATAGACGTAGAGTGAGAGATAACCAACCTTTATTTTTGGATAGAATGTAATGCACTTCTGAAGCTGCAGGGGGCAGAAACATAAATACTCAGCTTCTTCTTAGCCTGTAACGGCACTAAGATTTTAAAAAGTCTCTGTGGTACTGATGTGGTGCAATGTCCATGGCCATTGGTCACAGTGAATAAAGAGGATTAGTGACACTCATTTCTATGCAATAGTTGCCTAAGTGCAAATGCTGCACAACTCACACTGAAAATGAACAAAGATTATAGTCCAAGTGTACGGCATACTTGAAATCCTTAACTGTCAGATAAAACATTTGCACCTCATTTAGCTCTTTTCTTACCTTAGTAAGTTCTTCTTTAGTTCCTCCAGGTTGGAAGTCTTTACAGATTCGGTTCAGGTCTGTCTCCAAACGCTGCCTCACGGCCTGGAAACCTGAACTCACCGGGCCCATCAGCTCCTCCAGAATGGAGGCCAGATACGGAGAGACACTCTCTGAGCAGAACTTCATCGCTGGTTCTGAGACCATGCCTGAGGAAAACACACATATAAATACTCCAACATGGACAAAACTGCCTATGGCTTTCAATGCATGTCTATTCAGTACTGTTCTCATTTTCATATAAGGAGTCATGAACACACCTACATTCATGTACATGATCCAAGTAAGCTTTTTGTGATCTGATAGCTGCAGACAGACTGTATGGTATCATACCATCAGGATTTAATCAACCCAAGTGCATGGAATCGAAAATTATTTAAACTACAGACTTCAATTGTATTAGGCGTAAAATGGTGCACTGATCATGTAATTGGATTTTCAGAACAGAGAACAAGAAACTATTCACTCATTCTGCAGTTTATATATGGGGTGGTGAAACTGGTATGACGGTGTACAGGGATAGGAAAATCTGAAACTGTTATTCTGTTAGTGGTATGCACTGTGATAGATTTTCAGGATTTTTGGTTTGCCATTAGATTTTTTAAAGAGGTCAGCCCATTTTTCAAGACATTAAACCAGTATTTAGTTATTATAATAACAGGAGGGATAATACTGAAGGACAAGAATTGTAAGTCTTGGATCTGTTTTACAATCAGTCTAGCATTTTTACTAATTAATCTCCTGTCTCCTCACATTGTGAAGCGTTATATGGAACGTTAATTAATGTAGTCATTAAATATAATGATAATGCATTGTGACTGTGCATGTTTTTTACAGTCTGCTGCTATGCCAAAGTATTTGCAGAACAGATATTTTCCACCACGTTAAGCCCGAGACTCTCCACGTGTTTAACAAACCGCAACGCATTTAAGAATTGATTATTTTGTCATTTCGGTTGCTCACCTTGTAGTTTTGTCTTCAGGAAGTTGCTGGAGTTGATGATCTGGTCCATGTCAGAGCGAATGAGTGTCTCCTGCTTTTTGGCGATCTCACTGCATTCTTCTTTCAGTTTCTGCAGTCCATCGCTCAGCTGATCCTGCACCAGCTCATACGTTGCCTCCACAGTCTGGAAAAAGTAAGCATGCATGTTACTTTATTGTTTTATTACTTTGTTTATTTATTATGGACATTTAAACCAAAGTGTTATACATTATATAGATATACAGTATAGATATATAGATATAGATTATATAGATATACTGTACATACTGGCATGTGTTATACTGTATAATATTAATTATGTCCAATTCAAATTTACAAACACACACAATAGCTCGAAAGAATTACTAATATGCATAAACAACATGTCTAAATATACAGTACATGAAATCAAATTCAACAACAGGAATTATTAAAATAATTAAAAAAATATTAAATTGCTAAAATCTCTCAGACTAATGATAAATAACACAGGAGAGAGGTTATCAGTCACGTGATTGATAAAGAGTTGCAATGAGTTTTAAACAGTTGCAGGGTGCAGCGGGAACAACAGTTACACGGAGAACAATAAGCAATAAGAAATGAGGGGTATCATAACCATCTGTGTTCTTACATGTCCAAACTCAAAACTAAAACTCTAAACAATAAATCTCCTCTGCCCTTTTAAATACATTTAGCCTAATTGGTCAAGAATCCGAATCCAGGGAGAAGATGGATGTTACAAAAGACTAAATCAACCATGAACAGTACCAATTAAACATTTGGACACACCTTCTAATTAAATGTTTTTCACTGTTTTTTTTGTTTAGTGATTTATTTTCTACATTTTAGAACAATACTAGAGATTTCAAAACTATAAAATAACACATATGGAATTAGGTAATTAAGTAACAGCTACAACATTCAATTGTTATTTCGAGACACAAAAGTCAGCCGTTCTGGAATAGTTCTTGCAAGAACAGTATTGCCAAGTGCATTTGCAAAACCCATCAAGCACCGTGATGAAACTGGCTCTCATGAAGACCGTCCCAGGAAAGCAGGACCAAAATCTAGTTCATGCAGAGTCACCAGCCTCAGAAATCACCAATTCACAAACAGCACCTCAGATTAGAGACGTTATAAAGGCTTTACAGAACATGCATGAGTAGCAGACACATCTCAATATCAACAGTTCAAAGGAGTTCATTTTGGATGCCCTCTGTATTGTTTTACAGTGTAGAAAGAATTAAAAGTAAAGAAAGAACACTGAATTAGAAGGTGTGTCCAAACTTTAGACTGGTACCTGCAATGCACTCCTGATTGAGGCTACTGGAAAAATCCTTAAAGAACTGCAGTACTCAAAACAAAACAGTGCTGCTAAGATCCTGATGAGAGGGCGTAAATACCACCATATTACGCCCATTCTTAAATCTCTTCATTGGCTCCCTGTTTCTTCCAGAATTGTATACAAGGTTGCCCTTCTTACCCACCAGTCCAATCATGAGGATGCCCCCCGCAATCTCAAAAAACTTATTACCTCACATACATCTACTGTACACACAACCTTCACTCTGTGTCAGTACATCTCTTGAAACCTCCTAAGACCAAGCTTGATACTATGGGAGATCAGCTGCACCTAGACTGTGGAATGCTCACTCAGATTATCTGAGGATGCCACAGACTGTTGATGCTTTTAAATCTGGTCATAAAACTAATCTTTTTATCAGAGCTTTTGGCTCGAATTAATTTGTAGCACTTTGAAATTTGCCTCAAATATAAAGTGCATTAAAAATAAAATGTATTATTATTTGTCAAAATTCAATGGCGTAACAAATCTCATCACTTGCTTCCTACTGAAAATTTGTTAAGAATAATTTTGGATTATTTACCAAGAGAAACTGTCTAAAACTGTCTAAAATTATATGGTTTAAGGTTTTAAATGGTATAAGAAACTCCGCAGTCTACTCTAAATCTGTCATGGTAGA
>JAQMYG010000003.1:8860534-8880921 GCA_030014215.1 Clariallabes teugelsi | reverse complement strand
TGTACCCATCCTGTGCAGGTGTTGTTACACGTGGTCTTCCACTGCGAGGATGATCAGCTGTCCTTCCTGTCTCCCTGCAGCGCTGTCTTAGGCGTCTCACAGTGCGGACATGGCAATTTATTGCCCTAGCCACATCAGCAGTCCTCAACATTATTGTTGAAATACACAGTCCTGAAAAAGGGGTGTTTCTTTTTTTGCTGAGTATATTTATCTTTGTAACACTTTGACTCATGTACCTTCACTTGGTTTTGCTTCCCTCACCTTCTCTACCTCTCATACGTCTCATACGAAAAATATAAAATGTATATAAATATTTATTCGATTTTTTTTTTTACTTTTTCCTTAACACTCATGAACTCTGCTCTCCTAAGTGTCATCTCTCTCGCTTCATTAATGTTTCTGCCTTTATTATGCTCTCCATCTCCATATCTCCATATTTTCCTTTTCTGTTTGTCTCTTCTGTTCTTCATTCTCTTTATCTCTTCTATGCATTACTCTTTCTGTTTCTTCCTTTTCTTGTGGCTCTCTTACTTTTATCTATTCTCCTTTTTTTCTCTTCCTCACTGCAAAAGGTCAGCGTGGCCTCGGGATAGTTACCCAACTCTACCCTAAGCTGTAAAAAACTGTAGAAGGAAGTAACTGCCCCATTCCATTGATCAGTCTCAACAATCCAGATGGGTGCAGAACAGAGCTGGTTTCCTCTTTTATCCGGCACTTCCCCTAAATCAGCAAACAATCCTCAGGACCAGCTGCTTCCAAACACAGGAAGGAAACACGTTCTTCTCATCATGCTGAACCCCGCATGACATAAAACCCTCCACGTTTCTAAGCCTAAGGAGTCGGACAGATGTGGCAGCGTTCTTACATTCCTGCTGAATCAATTGAAACGCCAGTTAGGACAGAATTTAACGCACACCATCCAAGTGAAATGGATTTAGTGTAGAGCGTGTGGCGGAGGGTAAGACTGGGTTATACTGGATATATGCCGAGCCGTGATTTTTCAAGTGAAGTCCAGCGACCTGGCAGGGCGTTCTTGCTTTTTAAGTCATTTCAGTTTTGGAAATCACAACCTACCAGTATTATTTTAACGAGTTTAATTCAGAACTCATAAAATTGGGACATAAAATAAATAGAGACCGTTTAAATCAGACCTCATTTCTGAAAACTCATTGGTTCCAACAAATAGCAAGAAAACTACTGTATGCATTTTTAAAAAACCATAATATTTGGATAGTTACATCATAAGATAAATATATTCTCCAGGGTCCCAGGTCCGAGACTGAGTTTCTGTGCAAGTCCTTCCCGTATCAGAGTTCTCTGGTTCTCTCTCACATACGAAAACATCCCAGTAGATGGATTGGTTATGTTAAAATTCCCCTATGTGTAAGTATATGGTAAGTACTGTATGAATGTGTGTGTCTGTGGTGTCTTGAATCTCAGTCAGGGTGTGTTCCTGCCTCTTGCCCAGTATTCCCTGGATAATTCACCACCACCCTGACCAGGATAAAGCAGCTCCTTATATGGAATGAATAACGAAACAGATCTATTTTTGTTTAAATATTTCTCATACACACCCTGAGTCGGATGCAGGGCACCGCAAACACACATTCGCACATCCATTGACACCTAGGGTCATTTTTTATCAAACACAATCCACCTACTGGCATGTTTTTAGAAGTGAGAGGGAACTGGAGAACCCAGACACAAAGAGAACATGCACAGAAACTCAGGTTCGAACCTGGGACTCGGCGACACCACAAAAAAGTGCCACACTTTCAGGGGGTTTTCAACCTTTTTTGTCATCATGGATCCAAAAAGTGGGTTAAACCAATTCATTCGAATGAGAAGTCAAATTGGTTAGTGACCATAAAACTCAATAATACATAATCGCAGACCTCCACTTTAATATTCCGTGGAACATTTCAGGACATGGCTTCATATTTATATAGCTTATCTATGTTCACATGGCTTAACCATATGGCTTCATTTTACTGCAGCAAAATAATCTAACACACCAAGGTAATGATGATCATTTTCATATTGTCCAGTAATACAAGGGGTCCAGATGTTGCATAGACTGAAAGGAAAGTTAGCTGATCAGCACATCTTTATTTATTTATTTTTTTCATTCTAAGGAATGGATTGAAATGATGAGTCTATATCTACAGTATATAATAAGAGCCACATTTCTAGAGTTATCTAGGACAAACTGCACTATATGGACACGGAGACACATCCTGTCCAGATGTTATAACCAGATCATTTTATAGGAGACAGAATGCAGAGAGCAGGTTAATGAGCCAGCCGACACCGTTACTCAGCGCAGAACAGCGAATAAGAGTAAAACTGTCAGCAGTGAATCACTTGTTCAACTCAAAACTTTTAGATGTGCCATCAAACATTACTTACCTCTGATGTAGTTACATTTAGCTTCGTCTAAAAGACTGGAGGAAGACACTCCCATGGTGAAGCGCGCGTTCTCTGTGTCCCGTTAACTCAGTTTAATCTCAAACTCAGCACGTCTTCACTGTCAAGAGAAACGACCTGTTCTGACGCGCGAGTCGCGGGCGAGTCGGATCTTCACAAACGACTCTTTTTTTTAATGAATCGATTCCCAAAAGTTTTGCGCGAAACTTGACGCATTTCTCAAACTGTAGCGCCGCCTGCTCATCCTGCTCATCCTCTTCAGCAGTGACACTCCGTCTGCCGACACTGGATTCAATCAATTTATTATTTTATGAAATATTTTTTAAAATTTATTTATAATCTATTATCATTTATCTCTAGGATATCAGTAGTAAAAAGTAGGAAAAGTCTTAATACTGGAAAGAGAATTGTTTGTTTGTTTTAATTTACATGTGTTGTTTAAAGATTAATAATGAACCTAAGCAGTCCTACAGTTTTTTTATACGAGGCTGAGTCAAAAATGATCCGAATTTATTTGAATGAACTCTTAGAAAAAAAACAAACATAATTTTTTCGACATACAGTCCTTGCTTTATGATTCATCAGAAGTGAATCTTCATCTGCGTAGGGCTGCTTTCAGGGAACCCTCACTCACTCATCTTCTATACCGCTTTATCCTGTATTCAGGGTCGCGGGGACCTGGAGCCTACCCCAGGAGGCTTAGGGCACGAGATAGGGTACACCCTGAACAGAGTGCCAATCCATCGCAGGGCACACATACATACACACACTCATATACTCATTCACTCACTACGGGCAATTTGGGAATGCCAATTAACCTAACCTGCATATCTTTGGACTGTGGGAGGAAACCGGAGTACCTGAGTACGGAGAAACTCACCCAGCACAGGGAGAACATGCACACAGAGACGGGAATCGAGCCTGGCCAGGAATTGAACCCGGGCCCTGGAGGTGCAAAGTGACAGTGCTAACCACTACATCACTATGCCGCCCTTTCAGGGAACCAAACAGGTGAAAGTCAGATGGAGCAAGATCAGGACTACAGGGAGGATGCTTTAACACCTCAAAACAAAGTTTTGCATTTTGTGTAGGCAGAAGTATACAGACGTGCATTGTCATACAAGATCACGACACCCTTGTTTAGTGGTCGTCTGCGATTAATCCGAAGTTTAGGCTATGGATTTTCAATAAGCATCTCGCTGTTGATTCTTGAACCTTTTTCCTGAAAATGTTTCAATACTGGCACTTGAGAATCCCAGAAAACTGTAAGTATCAGTTTTCCGGTTGACTTTTGAACTTATTCTTGCTTTGCAATTTCAATACTCTGCCTCAGGCTCATAGTGATGAACCTGTGTCTCTTCACCAGTAACGATTCCCTTTAATAAACTTTCACCTTTTGTAGAATATCGTTTCAAAATTTGTTTCCAGATATACAAACGCTTCTGTTTATACTCTTCAGTGAGTGGTTTTGGCACCATTTACACCCTCAGACCACAAAAAAAGAAATAAAACAAATCGCTGCACAATGTTCATCTTTTGTGCAAATCACAAGTGGGGCATCCATTTTTGTTTGCACAGCAGTTGCAAATGAACTGATATAACACATTCACACCGTAGCCTTGAATGGAAAGCACTTATAACACAGTGCAGCCAACCAAAGTTTTAATATAACTGGAGTGCAGATCATTTTTGACTCACTCTTGTATAATTAATTGTATATGAGCTTTTATTGTATATATAGCTTTTATTGTATATATTATTTTCATTTTCTAAAACAAGTTTGTTTCTCTCTTGAGTGATTTAAAAGTTAAATTAAGCCTTTATTTGTCACATATACATTACAGCACAGTGAAATTCTTCCTTCACATATCCCAGCGTAATTGGAGTCAGAGCACAGGGACAGCCATGATATAGCTCCCCTGGAGCAGACAGGGTTAAGGGCTTTGCTCAAGGGCCCAACAGTGGCAGCTGCGGATGGAACCGCCAATCTTCCGATCAGTAACTCAGTGCCTTAGCCCTCTGAGTCACCACAAGCCCAAAAGGACAGCAGTCTCCCCGTCGGGGAATCAAACTCCTGCATGACAGGCGGGGGATACTCACCCGGGGATTAAAGGTAGATGAGGTACCATTTGTTGTTGTTGTTTCAACATTAAATGCGTAACAGTCAGATGGGCTGGGCATTTGAAGGATTTCTGCCCCGGTTGTGAAGCTCTACCACCCTGATATTGGCAAAGCAACCTGGACCGGAAATCAGATTTCCAAAAAATATTTTTTTTCAACAACTTGTCTGAGTACGATACATACAGTACTGATTAGCTTTCACATTGGTAATGTTGTCCCACACCCGAGCACCCTTGCATATCTACCTTTTCCCATACTTTAACTGAGTACAGTATTAACAATATTGGTAACTTTTGCTTTCTACACAGCTATAGTTGTGAAGAAATCACTTACCATTTACTCAAATACTGTATAGATTGCAGTTCAATTTTATTGAACAAATTAAACTCTCATATTCTAAATTCACTACATGTAAAGTAAAATATTTAAAAGATCAATAAAATATTGTCTAAGATCAATCCAAAATGTTTTACAATACAGAAATGTCCAACTTCTGAAATGCATGTTCATTTATGCACTCAATACTTGGTCTTGGCTCTTTTAGCACTAGTTACTGCAACCATCCAGCATGATGTATAGGCATTTAACCTGTCGGACTTCAATATTGAACACCAGGTTGCTTTGATAGCAGCCAACTGCTCATCTGTATTGTTGGTTCCGGTGTTAAATCATCTTACTCTTGACAATACCCCATATATTAGACAGATTCTCTAAGGGGTTTAGGTCAGGTAAGTCGGCTGGCCAACCAAGAACAGTAATATCTTGGTCAAGCAAACTAGTTAGTGATAGTTTTGACACTGTGGGCAGGTAGTAAGTCCCGCTGAAGTGCTTGTTGAACTTAAAACACAGTGGACCGACCCTGGCAGATGATGTGGCACCCTAAATCATCCCCAACTATAAAAAAAACTTCATACTGAACATCAAGAAACTTGGATTTTGTGCCTCTCCTCTCTTCCTCCAGACTCTGGTACCTTGTTTTCCAAATGAAATGTATAATTAATTTTGATCTGAAAAGAGGAATTTACACCACTGAGTTTTCTTTGTTTCCTTAACCCAGGTAAGACACTTCTAATGTTATCTCCAGTTCAGGAGTGGTTTAATACTAGGAATGCAACAGTTGTGGCTCATTTCCGAAAGACGCCTGTGCGTGGTGGCTATTGATGCACTGACACCAGCCTCACACCACTGCTTTTGAGGCTCTCACAGTTTATGCATGATTGTTGTTGCGTGTTCTGAACTAGACCAAGAGATACATGGCATTTACTGTAAACTGTCTGAATAGTAAATTACTCCAACACAAAATGAAATATTCAGATATTTTAAGTTAATGGATTTCTGTTATAACTGGTTGTTACCCTTATATTTTGCATGGTCACCTTAAATTAGGCATGTTAAAAATGCAAATAATTTTTCTCTTGGAAACTGGTACTGAAGTTGCAATATTGCCACCTGCAGATTTTTATACCAACTTGATAATGTAAGATCATTCGACCTCCCATTCTGACATGCCCATGTTTAAAAGCAGAAGTTGAGATAGCTGCAGACAGCAACTAAAGTGAAACTTCCACTGCAAGCAATGATGACAACCCATAGGCTTATTTAGATCAAATGTCAAATTGAATCCAAATGCTTTTAATGTTAGTAATGACAAAAAAAGAAAAAAGTGATATTCGCAACAGATTTAGAATAATTACTGGGAAGAAAGAGAAATTTATATATCTTTTAACAGGACCTTAAGGCTACAGTGAGCTAATGCAAGTCTATGTCAACTGTTATTAATATGTTATTAATATTTTTGGAAAAATATGAAAAAGTACCTACTTTCCTATCTGCCCACTTTACCTGCTCTGTAGTTTGGAAGATGAAATTGGCATGTGTTGTGTGTATATGCGGATTTTGAAGGACAAAGTACAAGTTGTCTTGATGATCTTCCAAATACTGGTACGTTTCCGTGTTCATGGTTGGGTTAGCTTTCATATCTGATTCAGATCGAGCCCGAGGACACCGTATCATCCTCAAAACCACCTTTTCAACTGGATTTAAGCACAGGTACAGTACTCCTCAGTTCACTACTTAGACTTTGGGTTAAGGATATTCTTAACTCAGGCTCCATACCGTGAGTCCCTAATGTGAAAGTAGTCTTAATAAATTTGCTTCTGTAGCCCTAACAGGTTGTTGTTGTTGTTGTTGTTGAGCTTACTGTTCTTGTTATTCTTCATGGTGTTATTGTGGTGGGGTAAGCCAGATGTTTTCGGTAATTAAATAAAACTCATGTTTTACTTAGCTCTATAGTACTGATTAACAGACAATTAAAAAACAAAACAGACAGTTCACAACAGAGATCATATATTTTATATTCATAAGAGAAAAAAACGATTCAGTTATGAACTGTGATTCTTTTGTGTGGCGATTCATGTATCTCAACACTGACTCCAAAATCGACTCTTTAGACTATTTATTTTACATTAAAAAAAATCACACGCGTTATAAGCCTTTAATCAGCCTTTTTCTTCTAACTGTGTGAACAAATTAGTTTCAAACCCACTCATTACACACACTTACTCAAGTCCTGAAATACCTTGATTCGAAAATTAGTCGAAAATCACATGCATTAGAAGATACAAGCGGCTAAATTTGTAAATTTGCATGGTTTAAATTTGTAACAAATTACATTTTTGGAGAAATGTAATATCGAATCGGGATATTTATAAAATCCTGATACTTCATTTCAATCACAATTTTAATCTGGGTATCGAGATAATATCGTATCAGAAGGTGACTGGTGCTTCCTGTCCCTGGTTTACAAGCGCATCTCCGCGTCCCGTTAATCCTACATTCACTACAGCACTACATTTCCCACAATCCTTTGCCGTGTCGTTATAAAATCCGCCATATTGAGATTTTCAGAACGCGCTGGCGAAGGGAAGAGTGTCCACAACACAGAAAAGGGTAAGTGTGTAAACAAGCGCTATTTAAGCCAGATTTACCTGTTCGTTCGTCGGTATAAGGGGTTGAACGTAAACAGGAAGTGTATTAGATCGTTATGCGGCTGCTAACGAGTACCATAACCCAGGGAATGGTGTTTATGTGGCTAATTAAAGCTACGTCCTTAGCTGCGTTAGCCCCGTCGGTTCGTCGCCGTCGCTCCTTAACTGCGATTTTTCTTGACAGCGCGAGACAAAACGACAGCGCGTGCGCGTTTCCATTATAAATCGTAACGTTTGTTCACTTTTGCAAACGAGTTTACGGTTTAACGAAGACGTTTATTGGACATGTTTATCTGGGTTCGTTAGACCAGCCTGCGTATTCGCTAACACAAAGAGTTGAGAAGCTTCTCTAGCTAGTATTAGCTGTACACAGCCTGTTACTGTGTTTCCACACACACACACACACACACACACACACACACACACACACACACTGTCGTTTTCCTGCTTCATGAATAAACTCGATCCAGTATTAGATCCAGAGATGTAACAGTGGGTGTGTAAGTGTGGGAAACCACTCAAATGTGGGTAGATTGTGGAAAATCCAGTTTGGACTGTTTGATTGCAGTGTTTCACCAGTATGCATGGATCATATGCAGTTTTATTATTAATGATGAAACATAAATAAATCTACGAGGTGACACGATCAAGGAAATGCTCTTTAATATGTGAGACAGTTTACATGAGAAACCCTGGAGACACTTGACAGGTGTTCATAAAACTATGTGATTATGCACCTCAGCCTAGGGTTTTGCTGGAAGAAATTATTACATGTAGCTCTTCTTATTATGGCTGATCATGAGCCAGGAGTATGATTATGAATGTCATCATTTAAACATGAATCATCGTCCTAATGAATGTTTTCTCTCTCCTTGCTGTGTCACAGACCTGATTCTTCTCTGATTCGCCGAATCATGACTCAGACAGTGCAGACTAACGGGGTTCAACCCCTCAGCAAGACCTGGGAGCTCAGCCTCTACGAGTTACAGAGAACTCCACAGGTAAGAGCACGGGTGCCAAAACTTTTGCTCGCATCAACTGGTAATGTGCGAAAGCCTAATTTCTTTATAGTTTGCTTCCAACGAGCCAGACTTTCTTGTTTTGCATTTTTAGTAGTTTCGAGGAATACTTCATCAAGGTTCCTGAAGGACTTTTTTCTCTCTCATTTTTGGTCTGTTTTTGCCTCTCATTGATCCCATGATACCTGAGCAGTTTTAGAGGAATGTTTTTTGTTTGTTTGTTTGTAAGTCACACAGTGACCTATGAATCATTCAAGTACTCACGAAACTGCTAATTAAGGCATGAACCAGTGAGAAACAGATGATCAGGGTATTGATTAGTATACTGGCGATGCTGAGTGGTTGGAATGGACGAGAGGGGAAATGAGATTGCTGCTGAGGTTGTTACATAAACAACCAATTATTTATTTTTTTGTATCTTTAGGCACTTTGCAACCTGTTGCAGTAAACCATTTGTTTTTATTTCTGTAATTTATCCTCCATCATTTAATTTAATATGAAGAAATTAGTCTAGACTTTTGCACAGTACTGTATTAACAGTTAAAACTAGGCTTATGACATATCATTGTTTCATTGATCATGATTTGCCTTTCAGGAAAAAAAGGTTGCACATTAAGACCTGGGATTTGCCAAAGTATTATATTTTGGACTTTGGTTTCTGTTTCTCTTGGACAATCTTGATTAAGGGCTTTTATTAAATAATTTTTAAGCATATTTTTATTACCCATGTACAGGCTTATAAATATCCAACATAATCTTTCAGAACAAGGCGTATAATAATATCATATAATAGAGTATAATAGAGTCATATTTGATTAGAGAGCTGCAAAAAGAAAATACAGATGTTCTTAATGCTTCGTTCAATGTGCATGCTAAAACCGAAATTCAAAAAAGCTGATCAGAAATACGGCGAAAAAATTAACTAGTTATTATCGCTGTCGTTACTCAGTCATTATCTAGGACTCCTGGTGTTAGTCTCTGTTTCTGCTGTTGTTCTTCAATCAGGAGGCTATCACAGACGGGTTGGAGATCGCAGTGTCCCCTCGTAGCCTACACAGTGAGCTGATGTGTCCCATCTGCCTGGACATGCTGAAGAACACCATGACCACCAAGGAGTGCCTGCACCGCTTCTGCGCAGACTGCATCATCACAGCGCTCAGATCCGGGTCAGTCACACATTTTTTTTCACCAGCACCCTTTTTACCGCGCTCTCTCTCTCACACTCACACACACTCACACACACACACAAAAGGCAGCATGGTGGTATAGGTGTTAGCACTGTGGTTTTGCACCTTCAGGGTCGGGGGTTCGATTCCCGCCTCATGTCTCTGTGCATGGAGTTTGCATGGTGGATTTCCCACAGTCTAAAGACTGCCTGTAGTGTGTGTATCCTTCAGTGGATTGGCACCTTGTACAGGTTATATATACCCCACCTTGTGCGCAAAGTCTCCTAGGACAGGAGCAACCCTGTACACATGATAAGCTATAATATATGATAGTGTGTGTGTGTGTTATGTAAAGAAGGATAGGGTATGTGTGGTAACTTACAGTATAACTGTGTAAACATTGATTGTGCAGTAGAGAAGATAACATGCTCAACACAATATACATGTACATATATTAATGTCTGAATAATACAGACAAACCGTGAACTCATGAATAAGCTAAGAAAAATAACTACTCAACCCGATATGAATAGATCCGGTTAAAAATAGCTGGTTATGTCATCTGGGTGTGTTATGAATAGTCTTGTACTTCCGAACGCTATACATGCATGATGTCAAAAAAGCAGTTAAAGTATGACTGTAAAAAGCGTATATATGATCAGGTCGAGCCAAAAAAAAAGAAAAAAAAACAAGGGGTGGAGGAAAAAAATGGCGTAGTTTTGTAGTAGTAATTTCTTGAATAGATTGAATTTGTGTGTTAATTATTTCTGAAGAGGAATGAATTTGCAAAGATATTTTTGCAACAACCTTCAGTTATGTGTCATTTGGTACAAGTCGTGTTATGAATAACCCATCGTCTTTGGTTTTGTTCAGGAATAAAGAGTGTCCGACATGCAGGAAGAAGCTGGTGTCGAAGCGCTCACTCCGTCCCGATCCGAACTTTGACGCTCTTATCAGCAAGATTTACCCGAGCAGAGACGAGTATGAGGCGCACCAGGAGCGAGTGCTGGCTCGCATTAGCAAACACAACAACCAACAGGCTCTGAGCCACAGCATCGAGGAGGGGCTTAAGATCCAGGCCCTAAACAGGTCATTAGAGACTCAGTTATTATACACGTGGATGTTTGGTTGAAGTGTGTAGATTAGACATTTCTTCACATCTTTCACATATTAACTATGTTTGGGTGGAACCGTGGTTGGGATTCCCCCCTCCGTGGACTTTATTTGGTAGAAACGCTAGGGTGTAACGCAAAAATCTGAACAAAACATCTTGAATCCAGTTCACAAACGAACTGTCTTTTTATATATTTAGCCCCAGAATATAATTCTGCTATAAATATAATCCCCCCCCCCATGTAAGGCTCTGCAATGTTAAGCAGTGTCTAAAGAAAGAGAAAATGAACCATCAATTTCACTCTGATTCATGCTACACAAGTTCACAGTTCACACCCACTTGCCCTAGTTTTATAGCGATGCCAGGAAAATGCAAATCGAGTCCAGCATGCGGATAATCCAGCTGGGTAATGAGGAACTGCTTGGCAAGCAAACATGAGTCTTTGAAAGCTCTGGGATCTCATACTGTACGATTCCTACATTAAATGAATAAGACTATACATGTATGTAAGGATGTATGTGCTTCTGTGACATTCTCTAACACAAATTTCTGGATCTGCCTGTATCTACTTACCCAGACTGCAGAGAGGGAAGAAGCACCAAATTGAGAACGGAAGCGGGGCAGAAGACAACGGCGACAGCTCGCACTGCAGTAATGCCTCTGTCCACAGTAACCAGGAGGCGGGCCCCAGCATCAAACGCACCAAGACTTCAGACGACTCGGGCCTTGACATGGACAACACCACAGAGAACGGAGGAGGGGACACAGCTCTGGACGGAGCCAGCGAGATCGAGCTCGTCTTCAGGCCTCATCCTACTCTCATGGAGAAAGAGGACGCTGCCCAAACCAGGTGAGAGAACACTGAACACGGAGAAAGTGATTAATTTAGGGTTGTTGTGGGCTTTGTTTTACAGTCCAGTCAGCAAGAATAGATCGGGTTTTTTTTTGTTTGTTTGTTTTTTACACAAGTGGAAGAATTCTAACGTGGAACAATATTGCAGTCTCTCTAACGATCATGATGAATATTTTTAACAGTCATACTGAGGTTATGGTCGGGTATTGTGTTCAGTCTAAGAGCAGCAGAGTGAAATTAAAATCTCTGGTTGTTGTAAATGTGAGACAAACAGAGACGTCGGTGTCCCACCACCATTTGTGGTATTTCCACTGTCGTCTGTGCAAACATACATGCAGTGAGGAGCATGGGAACGGCTTTGAGGGCCATGCTTGCCTTAATATTTCATCAGTTTCAGATGATGATCGTTAATATGCTGCTGAAGGTTTTATCAAATTAAATTGAAAGAAATCTCAAGTCTGTATGAAGCACCTTATGGAAAAGAAGTATTTGGACACCTGATTATCACACACAAAATGTTGCCAGAAAGCTGCAAATGTTTTTTTAATATGCTGTAGCATTACAAATTTTCTTTGCTGGGACTTGGCCAAATCTGTTCCAGCATGATAATGCTGCTGTGCACAAAGCGAAGGCCCTAAAGACCTGGTCTGCAAAGATTGATATGGAAGAACTCGAGTTGTCTGGCTCGGGCACTGACATAAAACCCCATTGAACACCTCCGGGGTAAAATGGAAATCTCTGTCCTTCTCTCTTGACAAATCGACATCACTCAAATCCCAGCAGACATGCGTCAAAATCTAATGAAAGGGTGGGACTAAACCTAGCATAAAATGTTCAGAATACACATGCGGGTGTGATGGTCAGGTATCATGTTAGTGGCCACATTGTGTGTATGGATTTTTTTTATCAACGTTTGTTTATTATTGCACATTGAAACTCTTGAGGTTAAAACTTCAGAGATTTTATTATTTTTTTGTGCATGCAATTAGGTACATTAAGACTTCGGGCAACGCGACAGTCGATCACCTTTCAAAATACTTGGCTGTGAGACTCGCACTGGAGGAGCTGCGCAAGAACGGAGAGGCCAGTCCTATCAACGTGGAGGCTGCCAGCGAGAAACAGTACACCATCTATATTCCCACAGCCAACAACCAGTTCACAGTGAGTGGTTTAACATCGTATACAGCGTCATTCCCACTATAGCAGTGGTTCTCGACCCTCTCATGCCCTGAACATTTTGGTGTTTTCTCACCTGATTTAAGTAATCGGCTAATTAACAGCTTTTAAAAAATATATATATATTTACTGGTACAACACAAACACACAGGGTTGAGAACCACTAAACTACAGTGTACAGGATAATTGTAATAAAAGTTCAGTCCACTATAAGTGTGTCACACGGCGTGTCTCTGTCTCAGGTCCTCAATGGCTCTTTCTCCCTGGAGCTGGTGAGTGAGAAATACTGGAAGGTCAACAAACCCATGGAGCTGTACTTCGCCCCGACGAAGGAGCACAAATGAATCCAGCAGGCTGTGAAGCTCTAGAATGGACTGATGGATGTTCTTTTGCTCTCTCTCTCTCTCTTCCTCTCTCTGTCTCTCTCCTCCTTTCTCTCTCTATCTCTCTCTAGTCCTGGAGCACTTGCTCCTTAACAACTGTGGCTGCTTTTTTAATTGTCTTTTTGTAGGAAAACAGGCCCAGGGGATTATAGATACTGGGGGAGGGAAGACTTTGGGAGTCATAATGGTATTTGATACTTTTTTTTTTTTTTCTTTCCCCGTTCTCTTCCCCCCTTTTATGTTGACACGTTTGGTTTAGTGTCCCATCCTGAGCAGCAGTCTGTTATGGACAGGAGTCTGATGCGGCCTTCACTAAGGTTCATAATTAGTAATACAATCACAAACACCATGTGACCGTGTGACATATAGTGATTGTTTGGCTTTGGGGAATAATTAACCATCCGTGGCATTCCCTGTCAATGGCAGCCAATGGCAATATCCCCTCACCTTAGTGTACACCAGTGAGATCTCCTAAGCTATAAGAGATCATAAGTGCATTTTTATCGACCAGTCGCTCCTCTTATATAAACATTTACAAAAGCTGACTTGCCTTTCTTGCCACTGTGTTAAGGTTAATATGAAGACTCGAGTCTGGTCTGCACTGTCCACCCCACATCACACATCGACATTATAATACTACTGTATATGTTCTGTCGGCTGTATTGACTTTTGACCTTGTACATATGACATCACTTCAGATTAAGGAAACCTGTCACAGTAAGCAGACATCGACTCGCAACGCATCAGTAGCCGTCAGACATGCACGGAAACGAAGCAGAGTTTTGATATTAGCCGTATTTCATAAAAAGAAACATCGTTCATGACAAACCTTTTAGAGCATGAAGTATTTTTAGTTGGTCACCATTTGCATAAGTATGAGTTCATGTTGATGTTTTTGGGGAAAAGCTGTATACCACATTTGTTTGGAAAATAAAAGACAGTATGCAAGTGCTGCAGTGAGAGGGTTTGTCATCTGCATGTGATTTGAGTGATATGAGAATAACTCATTTATATATCGATCGCCTCTTTATTACCTGTTAGTAACTTATTGCTTAAGTACATACATGTTTGATGTCCAAATTTTGCTTTATTAGAGCTAAGATGCTAATGTAATTAACTAATAATGGAAGCGTATCGAGCTACCAGTGTTTCAAGCTTGACTCAGTAATACCATTTGCACACAGTTTTCATAAAAGTTATCATATGAATCATGTCTTAACATTTTCTCTCCTTTCAAAGTTTGTGCCAACTTTCATCCTTGAGACTTTTTTTTGTGAGCAACAGTTCTTTTGTGCGAGTCGTGATGAGGAAAAAAAGAGATGTCCGCTTCAATATGTCATTAAAAAAATTTTTTAGGGAAAATTGTAGGAGTTTAAAGGTAGCCTAGGAAAAAAAACTGCCTTGACAATGCTCTGTGGTGTGTGGAGGTGGTACTGGAAACTACTGCGACACAATGAAAAGTGAAAGAGTCGTGCTTGCTTTTCGAGATTGAGTATAGCCAGTGTTGTTCCTGACGGCTTTGACGAAGACTCGCACTCTTTCTCTGTGTGTCGTCAGAACGCACAGTGTTGGGGGAGGGAGGAGCGTTCTGCAGAAATTATTTCACAATGTGTAGCAGGTTGCTGGCCAGTGTCTGAGCCAAAAGGTGTGTGGAGGGGAAAACCTGCAATTTATTCAATTAGATCGACAGAAGCTGTGTGAAAGTACAACAATGGCCAAAAGTACTGAGACAAAATTGAAATTCTATCTTTTAGTGACTTTAAAAAAAATGACAAGATGATAATTTATTTATGTAATGAAATTACAACAATCAGTATTAAGTTCTTAATTCTTCAAAACCTAGGCAAAGAGTCAAAAAGACATCTGCAGCACTCTGATGAGTGCATTTTATGCTGTGCATGAACATTAAAAGCTTAAAAGGAGCAGATTTGGTTACTGGGTCGATGTCGGTATCAGGAATTGTATCATACTCCATCGTATCCAAATATGTGAAGAAATAACAAGGATCAATACTTCAAATGTGACAGATTTGCTGAACAACAGTCTCATTAGCTGTAATTTCAAACTCGCTTTTCACTCATGCCAGCAGCCTCTCCGTAGCTGGCACGTCTTCTCACGGCTACCTGCTGTGCCGTGGTACAATTTCGGTATGAAAGACAGAGCGCTGCTTTTAATCGATCCAGCTTTTAATCAGACATCGACTCAGTAACAAGGTTAACTAATGGCTGAATTTAGAGACGGTTTTTAACCGAATACATACTGAACACTAGCAAGTGCAGTGCAGCCAAGTGTAATTCAGCATAGAACAAATTACTGATAATGAAAAAACAACCTGATAATGATGTGTAAATCTTAAAAGTACACAGAGATCAATTGTGACTGATGAAAATTAATAGACTAATATATATCGGTCTAAAGTATACCGTGGAAAATGGCCTAATCTGTACAAAAGATCATCAAGATACTGCTTTGGTCCTTGAATTACCGGGTTTGAAATGGTAATAGGGCTGACCTGGATGTAAGAATATACACATGTATCCATAAACTGTTTTTATTCTACCTGGCTGTTTATGTTTAGCAGACATGAAGAAAAATCAAACCGGGGCAATCACTACAGAAGACGAGAGTTTTCAATTAATACAATTTTATTGCTTCCAAATGGATAACACATTATAAAAGGAATCATTCATAAGGCAGTTGGTAAACTGGTACATTTTATTTGCACTTTTGATCAAATGAGTGATATGCACAACTAGAACCACTCAAACATGGCCATGTCAGTCTGTTCATCACATACTGTATGGCTTCTTTGATGGATTACACAAAGGCTATGCTAAAAGCATTCCCTAAATACACACACACACACTGGCTGGAAATTATACAGTGCAGTAATATAGTGCAGTACTTGAGGGATTGTTCTCACACCCTCTCTTGCGTTATTTGCGTTTAGCTTCTCTGAAAATGAAACGGCAGATTGTGAGTCAAGGCTAGCCCCAAATAATGCCTTTATATGTGATATACAAGATATACATAAACAAGTTTGAGTATGACGCGCAACAGATTTTATTTGATGCTGATGCTGGATCAGTCTTTGGCTTGTCCTGTCCTGATAAACAAAATGTAAAGTTGATAAAGAGCTGATCCTAAAACAGCGCCGTTGAGGACCAGACTGTCAGTAATAAAATAAAGCCAACGTGTTTGGCTATAACTCAGGGTTGGAACGGTATTGGAAAGAAGGAAAAAAGAAGAAGAAGAAAAAAGATTATTGTTGACTTTTAATATGTAGAACTTGTGCTTTCAAAATGGTTGTTAGGCAGCAGGGCAATATATGCTTCTAGGTGTTGTAGTGGTGTGGCGGTTAAGTACTATACGGACAACGTGAAGGTGTAGAGACTTTGGAAACAAGACAGAAGTATGAACTTTTTCCCTCAGACGTGATGTCCGGTTTGTAAGAATAGACTGAATACACCAATTACACATAGCGTCAAGAAAGAGCTGACTGAACCACCACAAGCGATAAATTTCAATATTGCATCACGTTTCGTGAACTCAGTTGTTACTGACACTGCGGTGACAGTCTGACTGTTCGGTTTTTCACTTAGTAAAACCGTTCCACATTTACCCTCCTCAGCATCTAGCAGTTTATTACAAAAAAAAGTGCATAGACACAAAAACTCTCGAGCCTTTTTCTGAAATGTTTTAAAACGTGCACATTTCGCACAAGAACATTCCCACTTGGAAACATAACGATCCAAACCAGTACCTCATAACTTATGTACCTATTTTTAAACCAGTGTACCGTTCCACCGCTAGTTATAACCAAACATCGTCATCTTTATTTTGGTAAAACCTTGACGTTACAGGTGTAGTTTGTAAGACAGGTAAGCTGCGTTGATATCAGCCGAGCACATATCAGTGTTGTGTTGAAAAGACGGACACGGAATCGAAATGGATATCTCTTACACTCCGGTGGGACTTCTGATCACGGAAAAATGCTAAGCGTTGAGGGATTTTGTACCGTGATGAATTATTTTTAAAGTCATTTACTGATACGCGTTAGCGCCAAAGCACCTGATTCGAGCCCTGCAGATTTCATAAGCGCACGTGAACGCTGTTCGTGCCAGCTGATTAGCACAAGGTAGCTGTTTGTGGGGTGAGAGACTGTATGATATTTCATCTCACGTGGCAAAACGTACATGACAACAGTCTACAGTCATACCTCTAACACTCACACCTTCCGGGATATAACCTAATCTACCGGAAGTACATGTATACCTTAAGTCAGTTGAAGCTATTTTAACAGTTCGTTGGGGTGAAAGAGGTGGAGCAGATGGAGATAGAGGAGCATCTGCTTTTGTAAACATGTAAAGAACAGAGATCAGATCTGCAAATCCGCTTAAAAGGAATGCTGCTGTTCGGGTGACGTACAGATCTGAGCTGCTGTGATTTGCCGTCTCTGGACGAAACCCAGAATGTGAGCAATGTAACGAACGAGGATAGAAAAAAAAAAAATCATAGAGGTGAAAAAAAAAGGAGAGAGAGAGAGAGAGGCTGACGTCCTCCACAGTGTAATGATGAGCCTGGCGCTGAGCTTGGGCCAGCCAATCCCCGTGCCAGCGCTGCCAAGGCGTCCTGATGGAGAGAGTTAGACGGTTTTTCTAGCTGTGAGCACTCGCACGATGGAGCCCACACCACCTACGGAAAGTGCCTACACACACACACACACACACACACACACAAAACATTTAGTTTCACAGTTACACAAGATCAATTGTCATATACAGCTAAGAAAAATGATGAGCAGCAGTCTGTCTATAAACAGCCACATCACACCATTTATCACGATTTACATCATCACATATTGGATTTTTCTTTCTTTTACATAGTTGAAGATGAGCAGTCCAGAATTACAGGTACTTTTCACGAGAATACCAAAAGTGAGGCCGATTCATACTGAAAAGTGTTTTAGTTGCACTTTTGGTCTTGTAGGACGGATCTGTTACAGTTTTAACCCGAGGTTTCAATTCACATCAGCTCTTTAAGACATCCTGCTTATTCACCACGTAAAATGTACTTGGGTTTATGAGCATGAAGGTCGATTTCGAGCTACATATTTATTTATTCTACAGCACGCTTCTTTATTCATTCAGAAACCTGGGGGTATAAACTTTTGCACTCAATCATAACTATATAAAAATGATTAACTGTAATTTAATTCTGCTTCTCCCACATTGTAAACACACACACACACACACACACACTGGGTGTACCTTCTCGTGCCACTGGAGCAGCGCCGCACTGCTGTTCTCTGATGGTCGTTCAAACCCTTTATAGATGTACTTCATAAGCAGGTCCACTTTAGTCTTATCCAGAGACTGGACCGCTTTCTCGATTTCGCTCGTCTTAAAGGCAGTGAGGACTTTCAGTACCAGACCCTCGGCCCGGTCCTACACACAAACACACACACACACACACACACGTTAGGGGGAAGATCTCGTATAAACATAAACATACCTATAAGAAATCCTTCAGCTAGGTACCCGAACGTGTGTGAGAGATCTGTATCAGGTCAGTTGGTCTAATATTTACGTGTGTTTAAACGTTTATGAACTTCACCTCATTAAGCATTCAGGAAAAAAAAAAAAAAGATTACAACGTATCATCATCATCATCATCTACTTCATGTTTCTAACTTATTTTTCATTTATTAAGCCATAATGATATTTTCTTCCTGGTGCTTTATATAATATCTCCAGTATTTAACTGGATTTTTCCATTTCTTATGTAATGCATTTTATATTTAACCACTGAAAACCTCTCCAATGAGTTCCTGCTGGAAAACACATACCATTTTATATACACACTCGAATCGATATTTTTCATTTAATAAACAAAATGGAAACATAATTAAAACATCGTGAGGGAATGAAATTCTCTCTATCGTGTTCAACTACACTGTCCACCTCCGGCTCTTAGTTTTTTATTTTTTATGCCTCTGACCTTGACGTTCTGGTTCTTGGTGTTGATCGGTGGGTTCTTCAGCACGGCCTGGAGGGCGTCCATCATGTTTCCTGTGCGTGGTGTTAAGAAAGAAACTACTCCAACAGCATCGTAATATTAACAGTTAACACCCTAATCTACAGGCTGTCCCAGGTATCTTCATATCGAGAGACAACTGGAAATGGAAATCATGTAGACCAGTTACTGGAGGTCCCCCTTTCCCTAGCACACCTGATTTAACTAAATCAGCTGATTACGATTAAGATTCAGTTATTCGTCACATGTACGTTACAGCACAATAAAATGATTTTTACGCAAATCCCAGTTAGAAAGCTGGGGTCAGAGCGCAGGGTCAGCCAGGATACAGCGCCCCCTGGAGCAGATAGGGAATAAGAGCTTTGCTCAAGGGCTCAACAGTGGAAGTGTGGATGTGCTGGGGCTTGAACCCCCAACCTGCCGATTAGAAACCTTAAGCATTTGAGCCTGTTTCTGAATAGAAGTGGTAGAGCAGGGGTTCCTCCAGGAGCAGGGTGGGTAACCACTGATATAGAGGAAATAGTTACTTTTTTGTTTTTCCCTATGTATAGAAAGTTTTGGTACACTTAGTCTGTCTGTTTTGCCCTGTGAAGTAAACACAGTGGCATGGTGCTTGTGGTTTTAGGAGTAATATTTAAAAACACTCACAAAATTAAACGTGCCCACTTTGTCCAAATACAAGGTAAGTTTATGGCTTCAGGTTAAAATTTTGGGACTTCGGCACTGTGCACACTCCAACCAACCATCCATCCATCCATTAGTGATGGGTCGTTCAAGAACAATTCGTTCTTTTTGAATGTGACTCAGAAGAATGAGTCGTCTCGGAGAGTGATTCGTTCATTTTCTACTGGCCGCATGCGCAAATCATCGCAAAACCTCCGTACGTTATGTACAGGAAACAGAATTGAGCGATTCTTTCTCAATGAGTCTTCTACTACCAGTCATTCGTTCTTTTGTCACATGACTCCAAAAGACGCTATACAGTGCATTAGATTCAAAAGAACGAACGACTCACACTAGAAGATATAAGAGGTGAGCTACTCATTCTGTTTATTATAATATGTCCTTAGCTGCATTGTAATATTTTGATTACTGGAACTATAGC
>JAQMYG010000003.1:8835943-8857081 GCA_030014215.1 Clariallabes teugelsi | reverse complement strand
GGTTCTTTTTATTGAAAACGCAACATTTTATTTTATTTCTTATTAAAAGAACGAAATGAACTAAATGACTCAAAAAAGGATTCGTTCATTTTGATGAACGAGCTTCAAAGAACCGAGTCACTAAAATGATTCAAACTTCCCATCACTAACAGATGGACTGTATCTCCATCGTCTCCTGATGTGTGCGAGATGGTGCATGGACAGACCAAAATAACAAAAGATATAAAGGGAGGTTCCTGTCAGACAGAGGATAAAAGTCGTGCAAACTTGAGTCAAACCAGTCAGGATGTGGAATTGGTTCCAAGGCTTTTAAGTTGACTTGAAAGCTTTGGAATCAACTCCATCTCCTTTTTGGCATCGACTCTCAGTGTTCTTACCATATCTTTTTGGGAATTTATCTCAGGCTCAACACCCAGAAACCGCACTGCATTCAGTCATTATGATTATCATTATCTGACAGAATCTGTATTTAACCTTATTCATGTTGGTTTTTTAATTGATTCATTCATTGTCCACACACCCTTTGGACTGGACACAGGCAAACACACTTACTTATCGACTACAGGCAGTTAGGAAGCACTGATTGACCTATGACGCATGTCTTTGGACTGTGAAGAAAACCAGAGTACTGAGAAGAAACCTTAAAGGCATGGGGAGAACATGTAACCTCCACACACACAGACTGTGTGGAGAGATTTAAACCAATTTAAAGAGATTTAAAGTCCAAATAGTAATTATTTGCTATTTATATAGATTATTTATTATGTATTTTATTTTTGCAGTAATTGGTGAGGATTTCCCCTGATTTCAGGTGCTATTAATGAGACTACATTTAAGATTCCTAAACTTGATTGTTATTGTGTGAACACAATAAAATTGCAACTGTGTCAATCTCATCTCACCAAGTGTTGCATTTTATATACTGTACAAGGGGGGAAAAGCAGCTAAAAAAGTGCAGAATTAAAGGCGTAAAGGCGTGGTGAGACAAATATGGACTGTTGATGTACTGGAGTGTTAAATAACATGTACAATACTGTTCAAAAGTCTGGTCACATCTACTAACAGTTGATATTAAGATGTGTCTGCTACTTATGATCTGTAAAAACTTCATAAAGGCTCAAATCTGAGGTGCTGTTTGTTAATTGGTGATTCCTGAAGCTGGTGACTCAAAATGAACTTTTCTGCAGCAGAGGTAAGTTTTTGGGCTTTCCTGTGATGGTCTTTATGAGAATCAGGTTCATCATGGTGCTTGATGGGTTCTGCAAACGCACTTACTGTTTTTGCAAGAACTATTCCAGAACAGCTGACCTTCATGTCTTAAAATAACAACAGACTGTTGTTGTTAACAAATATGGCTTTAAGTAAATCATTACTTCATAGTTTTAAGTCTTCAGTATTGTTGTAGGATGTAGAAAATAAACCCAAATTTGCATCCAAACATTTGATTAGTACTGTATGTTGATTAGAAATACTGTATGTAATCTGTGGTAAGTAAATACATATTGCACACACTCCAAGTAAACTGGTAAATGAGTAAATATGGCATATACATGGGTTTCGTTAATGGTGCTTTAATAGACTTTATGTGTAATAATACGGAGGATCAAGAAAGGATTATATTCAGCACTCATGTTTATCCAGATTGAACTGGAGTTTTATTAAGGTAGAACAATTTAAGTATTTACAAAAATATTCTGTATAAAAGTTGGTAATCTACTAAAAATCTTTAATTCAGGATGCATATCCAGCACATACAGTACTCTCTAAAATCATCAAAGCCTGATATCGATTTTAAAGATCTTTTTCTTCATGCGCTGTCAATCAATAGAAAAATTAATAATGCACAAATCATAACAAAAAAAAAGCAAATATTTCTCATTCTGCAGTACATATTGTGTAAAAAACTAATTTTAATTATTAGTGTTATCCAGCGCTAACTGTACCGTGCTATGTTCTAGTAACTGTGCAGTTTTATAAGCTCATAAAGACATAAAATAAACAGGTCATGAGGTCCAATAAGCCTTCGAGTTTTCACAGAACTGAGATGATATTAAACGTACTTGATTCATAAATACTACACAAAAATATTAAGAATATGAAGCGTTGGAAAAGCGATGTATAAATAGACCTTAGATTTTAATGAAACAATGTAATTTCTGAAATGTTCATTTACAGAACTGATCTGCAGTTCATGATTACACAGAAACTGACACGACTTATAAATATTAAATCACAACCTCCCTGCCTCCCACACAACTTCACAAAAAAAAAAAAAAAAAAAAAGCAAGTCATTCCAGTCCTCACCCAAACTCTTACACCACAGAATGAACAAAATATTGTACAGAAAAAGGTTGATCTGGGTATCTGGGTAGACAGGGTTGAATATCATGAGCAGGTATTATACGTATACTAGAAAGTGTGCATAAAGCCAGGAAGTGTACGTATACGGAGTATACAACATGTCACATCATGCCATCACTTCCTGATCCTTCCAGGCAGCTTGTGGTTGTTTGAGGGCAGGTATGCGTCTCTTTGTAACTTAATCTTGAGATGACTGGCTGTAAAATGGAGCTTAAGAAATGAATGGAAAGCGGGATAAGTAAATCGGCAGGATGTCTTAAACCGAGTACACAATTTAACTCTAGATCCATCACCAGAATGTTTTAATAGAAATGGCTTGAACTCAAGACAGTCCTTTCACTTACGCCTAAGTTTTGTCATGACATACTGTATAGACCTGCACAATCGGTCAGGAAGCACACTGACACAAAAAACATAACCTTTAGCCATATGTTATTAAATAACAAGGCTTTGCATTTTCTTTCTGTCGACAATCATTTGATTCATTATAGAACAATAACAGTACATGACGGGGAAATATGCACTACCCCTCAGCCACTGAAGCTACACCATATAAACACTAGACAGACATTTTGGAAGAAAGGACTGGAACTCTTCATGAATGATGAATTTTCATCCCATCATGTTATCCATCCCATGGTGCATTTGAGCATTTGACTGTAGGACTGCAGTGACTTTTTTCTTCTTCTTCCAGACATCGTTCTGCACTTCGCAGTGAACAACATGTGATTAAATCCATACGTGCGTGGAGATTACTCACAGTCAAACCCGCCCTAAAGACATCTACAGATACAGATCTCTGCTCATCTGCGCATGTGTTTGTGTAGACACACAACACGATCCGTCGTCAAAAAAATAAATCACAAATTAAAAGCGGCAAAAAAATCCACAGGATGCCCGTCACATACTGTGCCTTAATGCGGTGAATCCAGTTCTGCTTGTCCTGTCTTACTTCCATTTTAACCCAGTGTCCAGCAGACTTTGATGTGACTTCCAAACTCTCAGGAAACTGAGACTGTGATTTAACCCTCTCGTTGTGTTTATCTGTTAGGCGTGTCCTTTTTAACAGTGCTGCGTTTCAGGAACTTCTTGTTTTCAACCTCATTGAGCGAAAGAGAGACATTGCAGCGTGACGGGTTCATCCGCCTCAGGAGAATGCTGTCTTTGATGGCTTCTTTTATAAGCTGCAAAACAATACGAGAAGAGAAAGAGAATGAGAGAGAGAGACATTACAAGTCCTACAAAGATTTTTTTAACAATATGTGGACTCATGGACAAAAGAAACTTTGCACTATAAAAAAATTATCCAAAAATGTGTACTGTTACAACAACCTAAAATAAAATCCTTGTTACATTAAGAACTCAGGTAAGATAAAATGATGGTAATGTAGGGATGGAACTCACTAGTCACCACCTGATACTATATTATCATGATATCTAGGTGCTGATCCGACTTTATAAACATCCCTATTTGATATTACACTGTTTTCCAATTTTGTTACAATTTTAAGACCTTTTAAGAACCTTTAAAATAAGTTGTCATAAATCAAAAGTTTTATACATTAGCTTCATTCCACAGCTTCACAACTGAATTGAACATAATTAACTGTAGGACGGAATGAAATATAGTCCATTCCTTATATTAGTGTTCTTCGTTTAAAAACAAAAAGGTGGCATTTAAACAATACAAACTAATTGAAAATACAAGAGTTTTACATTTTACTTAAAATAAAATTAAACAAAATTTGGCATAATTATTATTTCTAAACAAACTTGGCAAATAAATCATTCGTACCACATGGTATTTCAATATGTGAATAGGTTAGAGTGTACCTCCTGTAGGGTAAGAAATTGCAACGCAAATGCCTCCAAAGTGTAAAAACTCAACCTGACAATGAGCACATGGACACACGCAGGTTTTAACACTTTTTCTTTTTGTGCTCGCAGTATCCAGAGAAAATGCTATTTGGAGACTTTTGATAATGTAACGCCATAAAATTGGCTCTGATCGGCCAATCACCAGTCAATCAAGCTGAAAACCAGGAAACTCTGGTAACTGACAGATCAACCGGTGCTCCCCCTCCTAACAGCGTTATCCGCTCCTTCCACTTGTGTGATC
The DNA here is from genome assembly GCA_030014215.1 of Clariallabes teugelsi. NCBI lineage: Eukaryota > Metazoa > Chordata > Actinopteri > Siluriformes > Clariidae > Clariallabes > Clariallabes teugelsi. The sequence goes on along the minus strand of JAQMYG010000003.1, from coordinate 8,852,601 downwards.
TCACAGACGCCCCTGATTGGCTGTAGAGCCGTGATTAATGTGGGAGCACTAGGTACCTCTCATCCCTCCTATCTGAGAGAGCTCGGCCAATCAGCTCTCTCTAGACCTCCGGCAGTGAGAGGTTACAGCATCACCCGGGAATTGAACTTGTGATCTCCGGATGATAGGGTCACTCACTCACTCACTCACTCACTCACTCACACACACACACACTCACACTCACACCTCACACTCACACCTCACACCTCACACCTCACACTCACACTCACACCTCACACCTCACACCTCACACACACACACAATTTGATAAATGCCAGATAGCATTGGGGATTGTGGGAGGAAACCCACCAAGCACAGGAAATCAGGCACACAAACCCAAAGGCAGGTCGGGCGCACCCTTGAAGCCACAGTGATATCCACTACGCCACCCAGGGTGGTAATATCACTATCATATTTCCTAAGATCAATTTTTTCTTAAAGTCCTTATTAGGACATTCTTTTCTGAACAAGGGAGACAACAGACCTCGATGTTGTTGAGTGTGTTGAACTCCATGAGGTCATGCAGTTGTCTGAATGCCTGATTCGAGTACTGGAAGTTGAATGTGGAATACGGGGTCTCGGGATCGTCAAATATGTCGAAGTCCGCAAACTCCTTCTCCTTATCCGTCTCTCTGGGAACTCCTTCGGAACAATAACATAAAAGATACACATTTTATTTCGGTTACTAAACAGCTCAAAAGAGTCTTAAATATCACTACACAACAATTAATCAAAGCACAGGGAGGGTTCAGGTTACCAACCAACAATGAGCAAACATCAGAGGTTACGGTTAGGTCATATTTGAGAATGATCAACATTGTATGGATTAATGACAAGACAAATGTGGAGCATAAAACATGTAAATTCTGTTCTAATATCAAGCCATTCTAACGTTCAGATATGTCTTCAGGTGTATGTGTGTGTGTGTTTTTAATATAGCCAGTGTGGTTGAACTAGGACCTTTAAGATGAGGGAAGCATAGTGTGAGAGGAGATCTTACGTTGAGCTTTTAGCTGACTAACAGGTGGCTCCTGAGTGATGCAACACAAACATGTTCTATTGTTCAGAGATGACAATTTCAAATCCCAACAATAGCACAGACATCTATGGCCGGGAGACAAGGAAGCAAAACCGGTCATGCTCTCTCGTAGGGAGACATAACAGTACTGTTATCTCTCTCCTGTCAATCACCGAGACACGACCCAATCATGATGTCTCGGAGTTTATGTAGAGGGGGAAAAGGCAGATAACACATTCCTCTTTAACGTTGCTCTCTAATGTTGAGCATTTTAAATTGATTTCAGTGGCTGGCTTCACATGCCTTCACAGTGTACTGTATGTCAAATGATAAGAGAGAACTGCATGATGGGTAGGAATTGGCAGGTGACCAAATTGGGGAGAAAGTAGAAGAAAATGCACAACTTTTAATCTTTTACATAAAAAAAGTCACAACTTTTAATCTTTTACATTAAAAAAATGAACTATTCCTTTAAAAATGGCTGCTAATAAAAATAAGCAACTTAAGAAAATGAAAAGAGTTAAATTTGTACTAAAGACACTAACTTTGAACGCATCTCGATTTAGCTCAGTGGGTCTCAGTGCAGAAGCTTCATACGAGTTTCAGCTGAACTTTGGAATGCTGTTTTGCAGGAAATGAGGGTTGTGGAATTTGGCTCTGATTATTTACAGTCATGTGTAAAAGTTAGTACCCCCTCTTTTTATTTGAAGATTTTGGGTAAAAACATATGAAAAGAAATCTGATCATAGTAGGTCTTAATGTTGTACTATGCAATAAAAACTTTTTTCACCTTGCCATTATTTATTTAACAAAAATAAAGCCAAAAAAACCCCATCAGGGCAATACTAAGTACACCCTTATTGATTTAAGAGGGTAAGTTTGCAGCCCTTGATTAATTGATCATCAGACCTCTATAAAAGCAGAAGTTCTTTCAGTTTGCTGGGCTGCAGAATGCAGGTGTGTATTACACAAGACCGAGAGAGAAAGAAATAAGCAATGGTCTTAGAAAAGCAATTATTGCTGCACATTAATCTTGAAAGGGTTATTAAACATTTTCTAAACAATTTGGAGTTCAACAATCTACAGAAAGATTCATCACAAGTGAAAAGCATTCAAGGCAGTTGCAGGAGTGGACGTCCCACACATTCACTCTAAGGTCAGACGGTGCAATGCTCAGAGAATGCAAAAAAGGTAAAAAAAATCCCCAAGAGCTATATCCCAGACCCTACAGGCCTCACTGAGCATGAGAGCACAAATAAAATCCATGCCAACACTGTTAGAAGAAGTATGATTTGTTTGGAAGCGTTGCTAGGGGAAAGCCTTCTGTCTAAAAAGAACATGGAAGCATCTGCATCTGGACAAACCACAGGACTTCTGAAACAATGTCCTATGGATAGATGAGATCAAAGTGGAGTTGTTTGGCCTTAATGCTAGTAAAAACAAAACAACATAACAGCAGAAACACCATAACCTTTGTCAAGCATGGCGGTGGAGGGGTGATGATTTGGGCTTTTTCAGCCACTGGACCTGGGCACTTTGCAGCCATCGAGTCAACCATGAACTCCTCTGTACGATAGAGTATTCTACAGGTACATCTAGTATTCTATAGTACACTCAATATTGTTGAATTTCTCGGTGTATACAAACTGAAACTACAAATACTTGACACATATCCATAAAAAATGTTTGTATCCTCACCGGGAGCCTTGAATTCCCTGAAGTGGATGTTGGTGAGGACGAAGTGGATGACAGTGGGGCAGTTTTTTTCCCCTGGCCTGGGCTTGAACACGTAACACTCCTTCAGACCTTCACGATCGAACACTTTTACGTCGATCTTAGGGAAAGGCAACTTGTTCATGCGTGCCCATTTTTCAGCCAATAAAAGCTCCTGAGGGGGGAAAAAGACAAATATTATGAAACTGTCACAAGATACAATCATATGAAATGATTTATAATATGCAGCTACATCACATGGCTAATTTTGTAGACACTGGATGATCACACCCATAAGTTTTGTACATAGTCTGCTCATCTTTGCTGCCATCTTTAATAACCTCCAATATTCTACTGCTGTCATAATAACTGCCACAGTAACCAATTGTCAGTCGTTTGGTACAAAATGGATATTTCATACCAACCTTAAAAGGAGGACTGGAATCACTGGGCTTGGCTGAGAAATCAAAAGATATGATGAGATCAACACCACGCTGGGGTCGCAGAATCAATGGGTAGGGAAGATTAAAGGTCAGGCCACTGTCCACCACATGAATCTTCTTACTCTTTACGTCCAAAGGCTCATAGATGCGAACAAACTCATTGGGATCTACAAGAAGAATGTATTTGTAAGGACTCTTAAAACATGATTAAAGAAATAAACGCTTTAAGGGCGTTTTCACATTCGAGCACCAGGATCATTTCTGAGAACATTTGAGAAAAACCCAAAGTCTGGTTCATTTTGTTCAGTAAGTGGTCTTGAGGACAACACAGTGTACTCGGGCATCGTTCAAATCAGATATGGAAGCCAATCATACCCTAATACGGATGTAGATGCAATTTCATCAGCGCTATCTGTCTCCTCCAAAATCTCTGTGTGTGTGTGTGTGTGTGCCAATTTCACCATCTCACTTACACAGAGCTGATAAAGTAGGAAGGCATGAGAAGCTCTTGACATTTATTACAAAATGTCAATAATATTAATCATAGCACGAAGACCGACTTCCACGTTCTCTTCTTCTACTTGTGGTTAACACGTGGTTAATGTGAAAGTGCTTTAAGGCACCTTCCATAAATGTAATCATTGACTAAAGGGGGCACGTTAAAAAAAATAAACAATCCTTCTTAAAAACCTTATCAATATGAAAATAAAGGATGCTATCTAGGATCAAGTTGGCAAAACACATGCAGAAAAATTATCCTTACATCTTCTTGAAGGTCTGAAATAGTCTAAAAAAATTCCACACTTCTGTTTAAGAATGAGTGTGGACCATAAACTCGGTTTTCTCCTCACTGTAGTGTGAGTGGGAAATAGCACAAAGTTTTCTCAGTGAAACAAACCTTTATGTATTGCTGCAAACTGAAAGCAGCACCGTTCAGTGCTTAGGGCTAAACCTGCAGTGGCATGCAGAGGAGCAAGTCTGTCTGCATTATTGATGATTTAATATGGAGGGGACGAATTCTCAAATTTACAGAGAACCAAACAAGCCTGTGCTGCACAATAAGAGTTTCCACCGATCATCTAATGGATAAAGCATGTTTGTTTGTGTACCTGTGACGGCGTCGACATCATCTTCAGTGGAAAACTGTGATTGGAAGGGATGGCGAGGGGTAAAAGGCAAAGAGGAGTTTAAGTTCAGGCCCAGCATGAAGTTGTGGACTTTTCCTGCACGGCCTTCGCGCGTGTTAAAAAGTGTCGTCTCGCCCACCATGGAGGTGAACATTCGCTGCACCCAACTGGCCTGAGCATTACGCTGCCGCTCCTCCTCCAACTCCGCAGACTCTGTGCCCACTGAGAGACAGGTAGAGCAAAACATAATATATAATGAGAAAGAAGAGATGAAAAATAGAGAGGCATGAATGGACAGAGTAAAAGAAAAAAAAAAACAGGAAAAGGGGAATGGAGGTGAAAAGAGAGACAAGGAAAAAAACAGAAACAAAGAATTAACAAAAGATAGTGACAAGATGACGTGGAAAAAGTGGGAAAGAACAGCAGATAAGACAGAGGACAGAAATTAAACAAGGGAGGAGAGAGTACAAAAAAGAGAAATAAAGCAGCTAAGAGGGAAAAGTAACATGAAAGAAAGGCAAAAGAAGACAAACATGCAGAAAAGGGAAAGGAAACAAACAAACAAACAAACAAACCCAGCTTATTTAATACTAATATGAACATGAATTTAGTTTTAATAAAGTTTACTTAAGAAGTATAAGAGTGACTCACTCCTGCGCAGTTCCTCTTCGTTATCTGTCGTGTCATTTCCGAGAATGTGCTCTGGTTTAATTTGCTCTGCAAATAAAAAGAACAAAGAAATGAAACGGCCTACACAAGTTACCCACTCTTACAATTTTCTATTCCACATTATTTGATATATAAATATATACGAGGGGTGTTCGAGTCAAGTGGGAACTTGTGATGAGGTTTCCGGTGAATGAAGGCATAAAACAGACTGACATTTACAGAAGCCATCAAGCAGCACAGTCTGTGGGACTGTACACACAATCCTTCACCAACACCACTTTATAAGAAATTGACTGGGAGTTACTACTACAAGTGCTGACCAAGTCATTTCCACATTTCTGAGACATTAAGGGAGTTCCTGGGAGGCCAGCGTTCCAGCCATGAATCATGGCTCCGGCTTAGTGAGAAATCTTTCTACCCCGATTCTGGGATGAGTGCATTAGTGTAGTATGGGAGCATACAAAGGTAATTTTTACTCCCATAACTGTGTTCGGTTGTTCTGCACAATCAAAAGTCTTGGTTTGAATTGAACGCTCCTCATGTCATATAATATGAAACTCAATATTTTGGGGGGTTTTGCTATAATTTTAATTATACATTACATATTTTAATAATACATGTAAAACACACACATAAATGTCAGTAACTTGCACTCTACTGGGACGAGACATGCCCACTAAAGCAAAAAAAAAAAAAAAAAAAAAAAAAGCAAAAAAAAAGCAAAAACCACACATGCAATAAGAACATCTGGGAATTATTGACCTGCAACAATGTGTTGCAGATCAACATGTCACAGGCCACATGGTTTAGAACTGTACAGTTGGACATGGAAGCTCGTACTGTTCCAGTAATATGAACATATTTTTCATTTTGTAAGGTCACATGGTTTGCTACGTTGGCATGTACAAGTGCACTAAAGAGGTGTGATATGGTCTAAACTGATATAATCTGACAGTCTTATCAGTTACCGTGAGAAAGGAAATCGTAACACAGTCCACACTGACTGTTCATGGAAGAGAAGAAGGTGTAATTTATTACAAAACAAGTACGACCATTTAAATAAGACAGAAAGATGCAGAAAAAGTAGCTCATACAAACACCTGCCACACTACCGTGTTCTTATTAATGAGACTAATGAATGTCATGTGCATGCCGATAGAGACGATGGAGTGTAAGTAATGGTGGGACTCAGGATTCATGTGAAACAGTATGGTATAAAAGTGTTTTCTCTGCGCTTTCCGGCTAAATATTCCATATGAGTCCCACCATCACTGGCACTTTTCAATATGAGTACAAAGTCGAACATCTCCATCACCGAGCCTTACCAATCTCCTCCTCCATAGTGCTGCAGCCAGTTGTCTCCTTCACTCCGATGACTCGATTAAACAGGATGGAGAAAGCACTGCCCCACACACCTACAAGACACACACAGGCGCTCGATGTCATGCTGGATGGGACAACCTGCATATTACGCTCACACCCAAGACCTTTCCGTCATAGAACAATCAATACAGTAAATTATCCATAATACACTGGATTAACCATTTAATGATCCATCAAACCTTACAAGATTTCAATGCTTTCCCCCATTACCTTCAAATCATTACTTACAGAGTGCTGTGAAAAGAAATGTTAATATTTCACTTGTCATATGTGCTACTTAAGAATTCCTTATTTTTATTATTATTATTATTTTTTTTACTTAAAACCAGAATGAACAAATCTGTGATATTTGGGTTGACCTACGCCTCCTTTACCACCATCCTCCGCACCATTCCTGCCTTTTTTTTTTTTTTTTAACAGTTGCAGACCTTTGGAACGGACTGTGCTTGACTTCTACAACAGTATGTTTGTATCACCTTTTGTACAAACACATTTTTTGTATGTTAAATACTTTTTAGGGTGTCAATAATTTGGTCACATTTTTGCCACTAAAATGACTAATACTTAATTTTTTTGTCTCCAATAATAAAAAAATAATCGTGTGTTTATTTTATACAGATTTTTAATTCCAATTGTCAAGAAGGACACCAATAATTCTAAAGGTAACTGAAAAGCAAAAATACATGATGAGGTGATGATGATGATGATGCAGATCTATTTGTCAAAGTTTTTATGTAGCTGTTTCCCATATAAGAATGTAATTTATGGACATAATTATAAGAAAATTATTTGCTGATACGTAAGCAATAAATGTTGTTTCCCCACAGTTACATACTGTATAGGGGTAACATATGATTTTAGGGGGCATACATACATCACTATATATCAAAATCAGTAATATACAGTACTGTACAAAAGTTTTGAGCCACCCCTCATTTCATGATATAAAATGAAATGTAATACAAATCAAACTAAAGAAACGGGAACATAAGTTTTACTGTAACAGTTTGCAAAGTGCCAGAAGATACAATTTAGAAATTTGTCTTGAAACAACCTCCGCAGCAACCTCATGCCCCCTCTCATCTGTTCCAAAAACTGAAAATTCAGCTTCACCAGCATTCTAACCACCGACCTCATCTGTTATCATCTTCATCGTTTCCTCAGTGGTACATGCCTTAAGTTCGACGTTTTTTTTATGCTTGAATGATTCGTAGGACTAGATTGAAATGAGAGCCAAAAATCAGTTTCAGAAAAATCCTTCAGGAAGTCTGGAGAACTATTCCTCAAGACTGTATTACAAATACGAGAAGGTCTGGCTCTTTGTAAGCGAAATATGAAGAAACGTGAGGTGGCTCAAGACTTAAATATATGAAAACATATATTTATTAATATATTTAATATATGAAAACCATTTATATTTACATGATTTTTCTTACCCATTAAGAAGTGTAGTGGGTTCTCGTCATACTTTTTCACTACGCTGCCCATGAAGAACTTGCTGCCGAAGAGCTCAGGTGACATAAAGGTGCCATATTTTGCCATGCCGATCTCATAAGGACTAAACTCCACCCAGTCTGTCACGGGGAAAAAATGTGTACCAAATTACCAGGAAGTTGCTGGTTTAAATGGTAAGCTCTCAGACACCTTTAGCCAGTTTCAAAGTTTATTTACATCCTAAAATAAAACAACAGCATCTGTAAAATTATCATGAAATATACCTGCCATAAATTCTGCTTTCTGACAGTCTGCTTTGTTTAGTCAAAGCTGGCAAAGTATCTTTTTACAGGACAGTTTCACTGCAAAAGATGGAAGAGCAGCTCCTGTCTCCGTCATAGGTCAGTAGTTTGTCAATACAGCAGTGCTGATCAGGAGCGTGCTTTGCATATCTGCCGCAAGCTATACAAATCTACGCAAATGTGTTTAGCTGGTGCCTTCACACTGCATCAGCTGGACCCATGCTCAACTAAGTAAGTAAAGGCCTAGCTTTAAATAAATTTCATATATAGTTTGTTCTGTGACCTCGGTACAGATGAACAAAATATACATAGGCAATTTATTTGAAACCGAATTTCACCAAAAAAAAAAAAGAGAAAATGAAAGAGGTGTGTTCTTACCGGCAAACATGAGCTCAGACACGTTGGGTTTGACGTGCAGGCAGGTGAACAAAGGCAGAGGACACTGACCTAGCTTTACCTTCTCCTGCATGGAGCTCAGTGTCGTGTCCATTCGCTGTGACACACAAAGGGGGAAAAAAAAAAAAAAGCAGAATAACATTTCAGTGTTAAAAGATTTGAATTCTTTCCATGAGCCATGCCCTCTTTTCTGGCTTCTGGCTGATTTATGGGATCCAATCCTTCACGTCAGTGCAGGACGTTGTGTTTTTCTTTTATATATATACACAGTACGTTCTTGCTTCAGCGTGCTTGGCACTGTAGTCATGATTGGTGTCGAAGCGATAAGATATTATTATTACTCTTACCTGAATATAACTTACTGTTAAAAAATGTGACCTGTGCAAACTGTATCAATCTTCACACACTGGTATCAGTTGGTAAACTGTGAACAGCGCTTGTGTGGTTCTTATATGATACACTATCATGTTAGAACAATCTCAGCCTAATACAGCAGTAGCAAATACCTGTTATATAAAGTTATTTAATATCACCACAGTTTACAGTGTGATGTTACTTCGTGTGTTCATTAGACTCAAATAGGAGATATAATAGCGCAAACTCAGATTATTAAATTCTTTGAATCATTTCATTAATTACTGTATCAAATGATGACTTGTAGTCACATAGACTTAAATAAGTCCACTTTCCTTTAAGCGAACACCTTTTATTTTTGCATGTGCGTAAACGTGTGTAGCCCTCTCACCCCTGGAATGAGCGTCTCTCCGATGAGCATGCCGAAGATGTCGGTGAAAGTGACGGGCTGGCCGTTCGCCTTCTTCTTCCACAGAGCTTTAATGTAGCGTTTGATGTGCAGTGGCATTAACAGTTTGAGCGGACTGCTGCTCACACGCTTCATCAGTTCCTCATTGATGTCTCTGGGGCCTTTCTCAGGAAACTCAGGGTGTGAGTATAGCGTGGACATGTACCTGTGCAAACATGTCCGCCGATTACGACCACTGATTAGCTTTACGGCATGTCATATACGTGCACTGATTCAAGTTTATAGTTGACATTATAGCTGTTTTTATTATGAGTGTGTACTGCATTATATGTTGTATGTTACATTACTGCTTCATATACATTTACTAATTATGTGATGTAAGTAAATATGTATTTCCAGAAGCAAATGCAAGGCTTAACATTTGAAAGTTTACCGAAATTAAAGTTATTTAAGGTCTTGTAGAGGAAAGGAATGGTGGATGGATGGGTGAAAAGATGAGATGAATGAAAAAAGAAAGAAAAAAACAACAACATATACAAACCATGTTGAGCCAGAAAGTCCAGCCACATAAGTAGCACAGTCCAGGACTCCAGACTCATACAGGGCCTTCATCACCCCAGAGAAGCCCACCATGGCTCGGAAACCTCCTCCTGACCCCACTATAGCGATAGTGGGAACCTGGACACCGCCGAGACATGATGAATAACCAATACAAAATTACTGATAGAGATAAGACCATGTGTCTGTGAGTGAAAAATATGGAGATAAAAAACTCATACGTGAGTAATATATGTTGTACTGTATGTGAATGTATAGATATACACCGGTCAGTCATAACATTAAAACCTAAAGGTTCAGGTTCCACCAAAACAGCTCTGACCCCTCCAGGCGTGACTCTATAAGACCTCTGAAGGCGTGCCGTGGCGTCTAGCACCACGACCAAGACGCGGCAGATCCTTTAAGTGCTGTAAGTTGCAAGGTGGGGCCTCCATGGATCAGACTTGTTTGTCCAGCACATTCCATGGATGCTCGTTTGAATTGAGGTCTGGGGAATTTGGAGGCCGGATCAACAACCTTGAACTCTTTGCCTGCTAAGCCGTATACACAGCATGTTATGATGCAACGTGCTCTGATACATTTCTATCATAGCCAGCATTAACATTTTCAGCAATTTGTGGGCTTTTTCTATAGGAGCTGACAATGCAGGGTAGGTTTTTGCTCCACTCAGACTTAAATGAATGAGGTTATTGGTATATACAGTAATTGATAGTCGATGTTAATGTTATGAGGTCTAATGTTATGGCTGATTGGTGTATGTACATACACATTTTACATTCATCTCATTGTACATGTATGTGTGTATAGGTAAATTCCATAGAGAGTGGAAAAACATTCTTAAATGCTTCTTGAAAGCATGTAATTTTGCATGGGCTCGGTAATGTGTTTTCCTGCTACAAGCACTTTTCAAAAGTTGCAATAATTATAGACAACTTAGATATTTGTACATTTTTTCCCAGCTGGAGAGACACACACACACTTCTTAGTGACAAGAGCTTACCTCATTCTGTGAGGTAGGCAAGATGCGTGGGTTTTCCATGTCAAGGAATTTTTTGATGCCCAGCATGACCCTGTCTCTGCGGGTCTCTCTAAACATTTTCTCCTGATCACACAGGGCCATACTGAAGCGCAGGTCAGTGGATGAACTACAGCACGATAAGAGTAGTTGCTAGTAACAATAACATGGCAAGCTTGACAAAACTTTGTTATACTTATTAAAAAATATATATTAAAAAAACTGATGTACATACCAGACTTCCAATGATAAATCCAGATGCACCTTTGTGGTCTGGGGATATAAAATAATATTAACTTATTATCATGCCAGTAATACCTACTGGACCTGACTGCCTTAATGGCAATGACAAAAATGTGGCATTACTGTTATTCCTCATTTACTGGTCACAAAGAAAAAGGCAAAAATCAAAAGGAAATTAAAAAGACAATCTGTTAGCTTTGGGTAAATCCCCTGTCGCATATGACTCTCTTGCCTTACTTATCTCCATTAAATGTTATCCCCACAGATCCGACAACTCATGGACAACTCATGAAGGAAACGTCATACAAAACAACATGACTAACTACACTAACAGTAAATAAAACATTCTACATATTTCACATGTGGCAAAACTATTGCTTAATGATATTTGACTGGATTACATCCACCCGGAAAAAAACTGTCTTTTCTGATAAAGATTTCTGGCAACAGAACCGTCAGTGATCATAACTCATACAGCAGAATGTGTTATTACTCCACATTCTTGCCTTTTCCCATGTTTTGCAACACTTATTATGTCATCCAGCTCGAGATATTACTACTGATCACTCGCCAGGATTATTGTGTTTTTAATCATCAGGCTCAGTGAAGCTACATCACATACGCCCGTGTGCAGACAACCTCTATTGGCGATGTTAAACTTCAGTAACGCTGTATGCTAGAACCATAAATACACCCATTTGACATTTTGCCAAGCGTTTTTGCAATGTCTTACACATATTCTTATGGAAAACATGATTCTGTTTATTTGTAAGTATTATTTTCCATGCGCCTTCTTTATGCTTGTTCGGAGCAAAATAACATTTCTTCTCCACCCTGGGGGGAACCAGTTCTGGTGGAACAAAAAAAAACCCACACCAATAAATCTCTACAAAACACTTGTCTACCATGGACACTGTAGCTCTGGGTTGTCTTTTTAAACTTTTTTATAGATAATGTGACAGAAAGCAGAAGGCAGATCTGTTTGAGATGGTGAACAAATTAAGATGATTGAAGGTGGATGTGTCATAATTTAGTCATGCAGCTATACGTAGATTCACAAAAAAGAAACATTTTGACTATATTTGGGGAAATTACCTCATAATCATCTGGTTTCATTCCGCTACTATACCAACTGAATCAGTACAATCTGGCTTGTGAACCTACCTTTCCGAAAGACAGCGTCACCAGTTTCGGCTCTCCTATGGTCAGGCTATCGAGGCTATATTTCACTATGCCCAGAGTCTCATCCATGACATAGTTGGCATCCATTAAGGTCACCTAAAAGGTAAGAAATTAGGTTGTGAAAAAAAGGAAGATCAGTTATAGTTCCTAGATAACTGCTAATCCACATTCCTGATGACTAGGAGATGTACACTATGTGAAAGGAGTAAAACATGATAGGCTGTGCTGTTATATGAAAATAACATGTTGAGATGGTTGTTAAAGCCCAGGCTGAAACAAAGTCCCATTATTAAGCAAAAGTTTTATATCGCTTATATCAGAGCAGTTTTCCAACAATCACACATTTATATCGAATAGAGCAACATAATATTCATACACTGTATCCATTTAATATAATTTAACGTGTTTTGTTTACTTATTCATGGGCAAAAATAAACTACAGTTAAACTATATAGCAAACATAATTCGTTCCGGAAAAGTGCTTGTAATCCAAAAGACACGCATATCAAAGCAAATTCCCCCCCATAAGAAATAAAATGAATGAAAACTCAGATGATTCGCTCCACAGCCCAAAAATATTCATATAAAAATAATTTATACAAATATAAAGTAAAAAAAAAAAACATAACCTGCATTTTACCTTTGAAAAGAATTGTGACTGGTGTGTGGGAGACGAGAGAGACAGGAGAAGGAGAAGAGGAGGGGGGGGGGGGTTATTGTGTAGGACGACTTTTCATACACAGTAACAAAATCACTTCTCTCTGCTGGCTCACTAAAATCTTTTTCTTTTTCTGTGACTTTTACAAGGGACCTATCCAATGACACTTGTTTTGGGCTCATTTTGAGGATTTTGTGGAAATATGACGCTGCATTATCATTACACAGAGTCATCGCTCGCACTGCTACAGCCTTTTTAATCTTTTTCTTCATGAGGGCCGTTGTTGCAGTACAGTAACTAAAGAACCGTCATTACCCTTGGACACAAAGTCTAAAACAATGCTTTAGCCGCAAACACACGTGGTCACGATGTTATAATAAACAGTACACGGGCAGAAGGACCACTGGTTCAGTTGTGATCACCTGACACCCGGCAGACAAAGCGTATACATACTACTCGTATTTCAAGGTCGGTTGTTCATCAAGCTCAAATTTATTAAAAATTTTTGCTCGTCTTGCAAAACACTCACAGACTAAATTACTCACAATCCAACCTTTTACTGTATTAGTGATGTTAACCCTGATTTAGACTTGTACCAAAAAACAGAAAAGTACATTTATGACATTTTGACAGCTTGAGTCAATGTCAGATTTACTTATAAACATAGTTGACCAAAGTTTTGTACAGTCCTAAAATAGCTGCAGATCTAATAACAGACTATAAAAATAGAAAACAATAATAAAATTAATTAAAATCAAAATAAAACAATAAATAACACTATTGCTTAATGATATTTGACTGGATTACATCTACCCGGAAAAAACAATAAATAAAAAAAACAATAAATAAATAACAATAAGACATCCACCATCATTGCATAAAAAAAAAAAAATAATAATAATAATAATAATAGATAAGTACAAAAAAATTAAAACAAAAACAGGGGAAAAAATTAGCAATATCTTACACATACTGTATTCTTGTAAAAACCATGCTACTCACTCTCTATACCACTTATCTAAAGCCTATCCCAGGGGACTTGGGGCATGAGGCAGGGTACACCCAGAGCAGGGTGTCAATCCAGCGCAGGGAACACAAGCACACACACACTCACCCACACACTTACACTGCCATCTAGCCTATTCTGTATGTCTTTGGACTTTAAGAGGGAACCGGAGTACCTGGGGGAAATCCATCAAGCAGGGGCAGAACATGTAAACTCCACACACACAGTCCCGAGAAATGCAGTTTTTTTATTAGCTTTATATTATATGAGTGTCTGCCATACAGAATGTGATCGATCTATTACTATGATAACACATAAAAAGAGCACATAAATGTAATGCAAACAGCAATCCTGTGGAAGCTGCAGTTATAGGAAATGAATCAACACATCCTGACTTATCAGAACTGAGATTTCATCAGTAAGGTCTTATGAGTTCATATGATTCAAATCTGATAATATTTTCAGTAACAGATTTCTCACCTCCAGCACATGATCCTGTTGGGGGTCCAGAAGAAACTCAAAAGTCTCGTTCCACTTTGGATTGATGTCATTGTCAATGTGACGTGTTCTTTTCCTCGACTCTGGAGCATTTGGGATCGACAGCTCCACATACGGGTCCGGCGTGTCAACTGTACACAAAGACACGCACACATAATTCATCATACGCATCATTATGATGTAACAACTGGAGCTAACAAAACAAACATCACACTCACGCAAGTCCCCAAGAGCGCCTTTGGTGACATTTTCCGCTCTCACCACAGTCACTTTAAACCTGTGAGAATATTGATGTTCAACCTGACGACACAAAACACTCATATCAGTGACTAACAAGTGACACAAGGGACATTGATGCAGGAGCAGCCACCCAAGAGAGTCATCTTATGTCATGTTTGTGCTCATGCGTTTAAGAAAAAAAATGAACTGGACTTTTGTAGTTTGGGATGGGATTTAAATGGGTAAATTTCCTCCAAAGAATGATTGATACAGACATGATCGCAACATAACCTCATGTATATATTGAAGATCCATGCATCGCCTGGCTTTTGAAAGGATATATATATTTGTGTGTGTGTGTATATATATATATATATATATATATATATATATATATATGTTCAAGTCAAACCTGTATATATTCACAATAGAACAAGACCTAACTAATGTCACTCAACATGATCTCAAGTCAGTAGTCTATCAGAATCATCTCAGAACAATCTCTGCACCAAAGGAGGAAATCTTTTTTTTTCTTTTTGTTTTTGTTGCATGGTACAAAATCAGTATTTGTACATGAAGACATTCTTTTATTCAGAAAACCTTTGAGTCGATGGTGTTATTATAGAAAATACTGTATATAAATAAGAAAAAATATTTTGCCTGCTATGAGAG
The DNA here is from genome assembly GCA_030014215.1 of Clariallabes teugelsi. Lineage (NCBI taxonomy): Eukaryota > Metazoa > Chordata > Actinopteri > Siluriformes > Clariidae > Clariallabes > Clariallabes teugelsi. The sequence continues at coordinate 8,837,263 of JAQMYG010000003.1, read as the reverse complement.
CTGCTGCTGTAAAGAAAATGAATCAACATGTTAAGAGTTGTGGTTTTTAGTAAATGACACAGGTTGCACTGTCTCGAGCCTTTAAGTCTGAAGTCTAGAGGAAAGTTCACCTCAGTCAGTAAACCCCGCCCACATCTTCCGCTGATTGGACAGCGCTAGTAAGCCAGGCCGGTGCTTCGATGTGATTGGTCAGCGCTGTGATGACGTTCACGCTCTCGAGTTTACGTTCTGTCAGGAAGGAAGGAAGCCTCGTGAAGGTGTCGACGCTTCGCATCCGATAGTTTTAACATTTCATTTAAGAGCTCATTATACTGACATCTAGTGGGCAAATCTTGTGTTGCAACTAGATCCCAGCAGTGCAAGCAACACAGCTGTGTAGCTGCAAGTAATATTTCATACATGATTGAAAGTCATATATACAAATCTTTGTATATTTACAAATCTTAATGATTTACTTTTCTGAAAGATGGTCACACTCACTGTCTGAATGTAAAAAAAAAAACTTTTAGTGCTGATTACAGTTAACAGTGTGGTGGAGAATTCATGTGTGAAAACGATTCCTCATGCTCACAGAATCACACTTTCACAACTTGGATCCTGGAAAATTCATCTTCCGTCACAGACGAAAAAACGTATCCAATAAATGTGATAATCTCATCATTCAGTACATTCAGGTCATCAGCTGACTTCATTTTATTGCCTCATAAGTAACAATGCTGAGCCTAGACCTGAGCAACTGAACCAGCCCCAGATCATAAAACTGCCTCCACAGTGGCCATTATGCATGATGAGTGTATAGTCTTACTGATCATTGTTTTTCTTATGACCACACAGCTGTTTAATCCCAATCCTGAGTTCTCATCATGCTCTCATCGAAGCTCTTACTTTTACTATTAAACATAGTTATGGTTTTTACTGTACTTTTTTCTAAATCATGCACCTTTTCTAAGCATTTAAGAGTTTTTCAGTCAAGGGTCAAATTTTTTAAATAAAGTTGATGGTTCAACACAGTTTTAATAATGCGTTGAAAGGTTCTTATCCCAATTCCAGCAATTCCAAATCTTATTAATTGTGTTTGACACCTTCCGCATTATTTTACAGTGGGGAGAGAAACAAATATGAGTAAGGACCATGAAATTATGGCACAAGGTGTGCGTGCGCTGCAGCCTGTGAAATCTAATACCGTATTGTGTAGTGTCCCTTTTTAGGCGGATTTTTTGATCAATTTAACAACTTGTTATAAATTCATTTTGTGAGTATATTAACATGTGCTTTCTCAACATTTTAAAATTTTGATTTGAGGGGGCAAGACATTTATTT
>JAQMYG010000003.1:8813986-8828025 GCA_030014215.1 Clariallabes teugelsi | reverse complement strand
TTTGATTGTGTAAAGCTGCTTTGAGGCAATGACAATTGCTAAAAGCGCTATACAAATAAAATTGAATTGAATTGAAATTGGCTGTAGAGCCGTGATTAATGTGGGAACACTAAGTACCTCACATCTCTCCCCTCTGAGAGGGCTCAGCCAATCAGCTCTCTCTAGACCTCCGGCTGCGAGAGGTTACAGTATCACCCGGGAATCGAACTCGGATCTCCGGATGATAGGGCGAGCTCTTTACCACATTCATAAAAGAAGATTTTGTGCACAAATTATTTTGTAAATGTGATTCTTATTGGTAGCATGTCCAAGGTCAAGGGTTCAATTCCCGGTTTGTGTCTGTGTGGATGGAATTTGCATGTACTTGGTGGGTTTCCTCCAGGTACTTTGGATTCCTCCCACAGTCCAACGATTAGGCTAATTGGCACTCCCAAATTGCCTGCAGTGTGAGTGAATGAGCATGTCAGTGTGTGTATATGTGTGTGTTTGCCCGTCAATGGAGTGGAACCCCATCCATGGTGTACTCCACCTCCTGCTCTAAGTCTCATGGGATAGGTACCAGGCCGCCCTGGAAATGTTTTAATTCAGCCACATTGGGGAGTTTGGGAGCATGAACGGCCTGTTTAAGTTCATCTCAGACCAAAACCGTAATTTATTATTTTTTTGTCATTCAGAGGTGGATTGCTGGTGGTCTCAGATCATTGTCCTGCTGGATAATCCAAGTGTGCTTGATTGGTGCTTCTGTGCTTCTGGTAGAACGCAGAAGTCATGGTTCCCTAAATTATGACGACCAAGTCGACCAAGTCCTGAAACTGCAAAGCAGCCCCAGACCATCACACTTCCACCACCATTGTATTATGTTCTTTTTATGAAACACTATTTTAATGGGATGCACACCTTTGCCGAAAAGTCTTGGGGATAATCAAGATGTTTTTTGGCAGATGTGAGACAAGCCTTTGTGTTCTTTTTGGTCAGCAGTGTCTTATGCCTTGGAACTCTCCATGGATGCCATTTTTGCCCTGTCTCTTTCTTATTCTTCTACTCTTTCTCATCTAATCATTTTGATTCATACACATTCGCATTTCATACAAACTTCCATAACTTCTTTTGATTGTGTAAAGCTGCTATGTGACAATGACAGTGAAAGGGCTACACAAATGAAATTTAATTGAATTGATTTGAATTATTATTAAATCGTGAACACTGACAGTAAGTGAGATGAGCGAGGCCTGCAGTTCTTCAAATGTTGTTTTGGGTTCCTTTATGAGCTCCTGGATAAGTCGTCGTTTTGCTCTCGGAGTAATTTTGGTAGGCCACCCACTCCTGGAAAGATTGACCACTTTTTCTCCATTTGTGGATAACGGCTTTTGCCTTGGCTTTCAATTTTGGAGTCCAAAAGCCATAGAAATGGCTTGGTAACCATTTCCAGACTAGTACACAATACACAATGCACAAACTTTCTTTCTCATCTGTTCTTGAATTTCTTTAGATTGTGTTGCCTTTTTGGATGTTTTAGCCTGCTTCACTTTGTCAGACAGGTTCTAAAAAAATTTTTATGGCCCTGTAGATGAACTGAGACTGTTTGATAGTTTAGCAGAGGTTATAGAAGCTAAGGAAATAGTGATCTCATGTGGTTAAAGTACAACTCCTCTCCACCTGCCAACAATTTTAGCATCATCAGCTGCATTCAAGCAGAGGTGGAGTAGCTTTACGTCAAAAATAATATTACTCACGTAGAAGTAAAAAAGTAGTCATCCAAAATATTACTCAAGTAAGAGTAAAAAAGTATTCTGTAAAAAGACTACTCAAGTACTGAGTAACTGTTTCAATGTAAAAAGTTTTAATAATTATATAATATACTTATATATTCATAGACTTTTACAGTAACGTTACATGTAAATTAAAGTTAACATATAATCACACAAACATGAAAAAAGCATTCTATTCTCACCGCAAGATTGTACACTTACCGCAAGATCTCACCAGTAGCTGCATGGATTTATGGGTGTTCCGCAAAATTATAGAAAGATCCGGAAACTTTTGTCTGCGCATGCAGTGAGCGTATGTAGGACAGAGTCACAGGTAGGATCAATTAATAGAACACCGGCTAAAGAACCGATGGGTTAAATGTGATCATGGTAAAACAGTCAGGCGGTAGATCCACTGTGCATGTGTAGAATAAATGGTTAGAAAAGTAACGAATCGAGTGTAGCCGAATGTAGTGGAGTAAGAGTAGCGTTTCTTCTTCAAAAAGTTACTCAAGTAAATGTAACGGAGTAAATGTAACTCGTTACTACCCACCTCTGCATTCAAGACTAGACCAAAGAGATTTTACTTACAGGGCCCAAGACCAAGTGCTAACACTGAATTGTAATTTCACGATATGAGAGAGTTCAGCTGAAAAGCTTTAAATACTACATATTAAGGTGAAACAGCTAGGTAAACAATGCAAACTGATCAACTTCAAATGATTACTAACTTCAGCCTGCAATGTGGTTGTTGTATTGGGTTGCAGTGATGTACAGTACTAGTTTGCTGCTCAAGTGTTAACACGTGGCTAACTAACTTGTCATGTGCACAATCTAATCATGGTAATTACAGATTTATTTTCATTACATATTGTACACCATGAAAGATTTCACTGCTACATGCTAACATTAGCTTACCCAATAATGAAAATTACCACAAATATGTTTGCTCAGACACTACATATATGGGAATAAAGCATTTATTAGAAAATAAATGACTCCTTCTTCTGTTCTTCTTCTTGGAAAGAAACCTTTAAATAAGATCATGATTGTTAAAGAGTTAGAGTCAGAACTTCCTTCTGTCATTTTTCTAGTGTTGTAGGCACCAATAAACCAAAGCAAATCAACCAGTATAAAGGGTGCACTGTATAATGATTAGTGTGCTTGCTGTGCTAGGACATTTTTTCCCACACTCACAAGTAAGAAAGAACAAAATCATCTTGAACCATGTAATGGAGTAAAAAGTACAATATTTTAGTAAATGGAAATGATTTTTTTTTTGTCTAAGTAAAGTAATTTTGTTAATGTATACCACTGATCACTGCGGAAGTTACCCAGAGGAACTAATTCCATCCTGAAAGTGCTTTAGTCTTTCCCAACATCTGAAGGATAGTAAGTAGGAGTAGGGTTAAATCTATTTACTTCTATTTACTTTACAATAAGTGTGGATTTGGAGGCGGAGGCGTTGTTAACACTTATGTTTCTGTGTTAATGCAACACTACAAACTGACCTATGAGTTGCACATATTTGGAGTAACTGGGCTGGTTATATTAGGCTCTTCTAAGATATACACTGCTGGTTATAAACACAAGTAGTTTTTCTTTACCATTCTTTACCATATTATTATTATTATTATTATTATTATTCATTCATTCATCTTCTATACCGCTTTATCCTGTATTCAGGGTCGCGGGGGGCCTGGAGCCTATCCCAGGAAGCTTCGGGCACGAGGCAGGGTACACCCTGGACAGGGTGCCAATCCATCGCAGGGCATATTATTATTTTTATTTTATTTTATTTTTTGACTTAAAAGTGACTATATTTTTATATGGTTTTCCTGTAGTATTAAATAGCATCTCCTATTCAGTCCTTACACAGTCCCCACACAACTTATTACTGCTGAGGTCACAGTATGTGACATTTATCTGAAACACGTCTAGTCTTTCCTGGATAAAGAATAAAAAAAAAAAACCCAGACACAAGACATGACCTAGTGACCTAAATTTAGGAACTCGGACAAAGCTTTAAAAAAAATGCACACAAAGAGTCTCTCTGTTGAGCAAAATGACCTACTTCATGGGAAAATATATCATGCATAAACTTACTGGAAGGAAAAGACCAGGTCAGGGTGATACAGTACGTTTGGGCTGCCAGGAAGCTGGTAATGTGAATAAAACCACAGTCATCGGCTTGCTGGAAACTGCTGGAAGATTTCAGGTTGTCATGCTCACACTACCCAAGGGTGGATTTAAACCTAATTTACATGCATCTTTAAAGAGTTTTAAGTTAGTTTTTGAATATGTAAAATTAAACTTAACTTAAAATTAAAAATTAAACTTAACTTAACCTATGTTAACGTATGTTCCTGCAAATACGTTAGGTTAGAAGTTGTGAGCATTTTCAGTAATTTAGTGTAAAATCCAAAGAAATCTTTTACCAGTGTTTATATTTTCTCTTAATATACAGTAATATACCTCTTCATTTAAAATTTATTCCAGAGTCATTTCAACTGTCCGTAATTGTAAATAAATCAAATTAACATAAAAATGTCTTACATTTCAATGTGTCAAATCAGTCAATATTTTAAAAAATATTAATCAAATGAAATGAAAAAATATATATTTATACAGCACATTTTAAAATGAAGTGTAGACAAAGTAAAGTAATGATACCAGCACAAAAAATTATATTGTGCAATTTTCTTTATATTTTACAGTGATGTATCATACCATTTCATACCATATCATACCTTACTATACCATACCATACCAAAGTTCTGCTATATATGGTATTTTAGTATTTTTGTCCAATAATTTTATTTGCTTTTATTTTATTTGTAATTAGCATATTAAAGACAATATTAATACCATATTTTTTGGCCCATTGTATTGTAGTCAGACTGTAATTTAAATGTAACAATAGTGTGTATTATAACATTTTACTGGTCATATAGATCTCATAATAAATCCCTAAATATTTGTAGCCTCTCAATGATTCCTTGCTTGTCTGATGTGATAATATATATATAAATCTGTCAAATTTTGTGATGCACTCGTAATGCTTGCACAATATAATCAGCTCTAATAATGAATTTCAGAGGAATAGGACTTAAATGACACATTCTAAGCCATTCACAGAAAAATGTATGATTAGCCCTGGCTTATGAAAGCAGACACATTTCCGGCTTTGGTAATATGAAGACTATAATTTAGACTGATTGAATAAGATTAACCTTAACTTCTAAGCTTTAATTAAAATTACAATACGCGACATGTCCTCATTTAATACATGACATGTACAGTCCTGCTTGTTATAACGTAACATTCTGCAGTAGTTTAAAATCCACAGGAGGTGTAACCATAAAGCCTTTAATCATATAAATGAGCCTGTTGAAACTGGCTGGGAAAAAATAAAAAAATGCATGTGAAAATTAATGTATGAGTCACAGGCAGCAGATTACATTCATCTCACGATCTACAATCTGAGGCGTGGTCCCTCACCTAACTCATGATTAGTTGCGTCACGATTGTTCCTTTTCAGGCATACACTGTGTGTTACGCAAACATATGAACGGTTCATTCACGTTTCCTTAAAGATGTGCACAGCAAACCACTGATCTAAACCGCTAGTAAAGGGTTAAAACTAATTTCACCTCGTACACATTTATACTTTACTTTACTTTTACTTTACTTACAGTGACAGACAAGTCGTAAAAAGAAACAACTGTTATTTTTAAATGACTATTTTAGGTAAATTGCACAGTGTTACCACATCTAAGGCTTTAAATATATTGCTGTTTTGGGTAAATTTTCTGTCCTTAGTTTAGAAATTTCGCATGCACTAAATTAATATCTAACTCAAAGCATGTGTTAGCAGGAAAGCGCTCATATCTGATGCATACCTGTTGATCCTGTTCTCAGTCTTGGCTCTGTGTGAGATAAGATGAGATAAGATAAGATATACCTTTATTCATCCCACACTGGGGAAATTTCTATATTACAGAAGCAAACACCCCTGTGCAGTGTGCACTTAAAAACCACAATGCAGGACAGAGGACATAAGCAATATTAACATGTGTGTGATAAAATCATATTTTTCTGTGTAACGTTGTAATAAAATCCCTTCTGTAAAACTATATGTTTAGATTGTCAGCCTAAAACGCTTAAAAATGTCCACCCTGACATTTGTATATTTGATTTTGAGAATTTAAATATTGTTTTGCTGTCTTTATTAAAAATACATGGGACCATGCTGATGTCCAAGTCTTGAATAGATTTTGATGGGTTTTAATGATTTGATTTAGGTTTGTATTCATCAGTTAGTATAAAAGTACTCATAATAGTTTCTTAACAGTAAAATCTGAATGCTTAGCAATGTAATTTCTATCTCTTCTAGCTCCCAGCTAGTGTGATAAAATGATGCTTTCATAGAATTGCTGAATGAATTCCAAGCAAGATGGTGTCCAGGGTGTACCCCGCCTCGTGCCCTAATTCTCCTGGGGTAGGCTTCACACCCCCTGCAACCCTGAATACAGGAGAAAACTGTATAGACGATGAGTGAGTGAGCGTGAATGAGTTCTGTGCTGTAAAAAAGTTATTACAACATAAATCTTTAAATTAGACAATTCTGAACTGTAAAAAACATGGCTATGATCCGTAATTGTTACAATGTAAACCCTGAAATTTGATGGGTATACACTGTTTTGATAACAACATAAACATGTCAATTAAACAGTTATGGACAGTTATGGAAATAAATTTAAATCTGTAAAAAAATATACAGTACTGTATAATGAATGCGTAAAGTTCTGGCAACCACAGCTACCGTGTTTTTAAAGTAAAATTTACAATTTATTTTTTATGGTGTATACTGCAACAGTAGTAAAAGTGTGCATGTTATGGTGACTGTTTCACTGGGAGCAGCTCTGACTGTACATTCTAGTAGCAGCATGGAGAAAAGACCTTTGATATCGCTCCTTCAGACACCTAGTGGCACTTAATGTGTGCTCCTGTCTGAATGTATGATGGGATATGTTCAGTTATACTTAAATGTTTTTTTAAAGAAGCAAACAATATTACAAACTGATATACAATATTTTGTTCATTGTTTTTATCTTATTATTATTATTATTATTATTATTATTATGTTATGTGATATATTTTGGTGAATGCATGAATTCTGTGGGATAAATCAAAAGTCAAAAGTCTATGTCAGCACGCTGATGTACAGTAATGGTTATTCAAGTGGCCTCGCACCTCCAGGGTCGAGGGTTTGAGTCCCACCTTTTGGTCGGTGTGCGTTGTTCATCCCGTGCTTTCTTCCCACAGCCCAAGGACATGCAGATTAGATTAATTGACATTTCCAAATTGCCTGTAGTGTGTGAGTGCATGTGTGAGTGTGTCCCTGTCCCCTGTGTAACGAGTTTTATGCATAGGTGGCATCACAGGCACACAGACATGAGACGAAGTCTTACGAAAAAGGGTAATTATATTTGAAAATGGAGAAGGAAAGGGTTTAAGGAGGGAGGACAGAAAAAAGGGAAGGAAAGTGGTGAAGGTGTGCATGTGCAGGTCTGGAGGAAGTGGCCAATGGTCATGCGGGCACGGCCAAGGCTGCCAAGTGAAGGTGGCAGGCTGAATGGCAGAGTGGCCCCTCGTTGGCAGCGGCTCCTGCATGCTCCCTAAGCAACTCTTCCCGCTGTCTAACTGGCCCCTCCCAGTTCTCCTTTGAGTGCAGCCTCAGACATTCACAAAGTTCCTTATGATATCTGGTGGCTGGGTATAGTTCCCAGCTGGTCTTAACATGGAGCAAAGCGGCCTTTATTCCTCTTCGTTCACATCAGGATCCTGTATGTTGGCTCTATATGAGAGTGAAAGTGCCACGGGAGCTTGTACAGCCTTTTCACAGCTGCTCTCAATGCGGAGATCAAAAGGCTGCACTTTGAAGTCCCTGGGCCGCATTACATCACCCCGCCTTCATGCCACTCTTTCACGTTTTTAGCGCCTGCTGGGCGATTCTGTTCAGTAAAACTCCAGTACCTCACACCTGCAAAAGCCACCTGTAGGATGCTGCCTACTTAGTGAGCCACTGTAGTAAGCAAGGGACAAAAGATTGAGGCACACGCCCATCATTGGCACATTCCAAGACACGTACGATGAAACAATGCCCCATTCAGGGTGAACCACACCTAGTGCCCTGAGGATAGGATCCAGGCCCTCTGCGACCCTGTGCAAGTATGCGGTATAGAGAATGAGTTAGTGCATGAGAAATTTCAGTCTGATCACACATCTGTAGGATGGGCTGAACAAACATGTCTTGCCACATCTTACAGGATTTAAAAGGATCAACAGTTAATATCTTTGTTCCAGATGCATGCCACAACATGCCATCAAAGGTCTTGCGTATAGCCGTGCCTTGATTCAGGATTCTCAGGATTCCCCTTCTCTTTCACTGGCAACTAGCAACATAACAGATCTTGCTATTAACCTTGCCCTGGAATCCTACAACCTGCCCATTGGATCCATTCCATTCCATTGGACAACGCATCATACAATCTCTTAAGGCATGTTCCTCTGAATCTCTACCATAATTGATTGCACTATAACATCTTTAGGATTATATCATTCATATGAAATAATATTTATTTATATTATTATAAGACTCTCTTGTCCATTTTCATGAGTCTTAAAGTTCATGGGACAACATGGCAATGATTTGCTTCCTACCTGAAAGGTCAGTTATATAAGGTTACGTCAAGAGGATCTACATCTGTGCCATGCCAACTCTACATAGGTGAGCCCCAATGCTCTGTATTTGGTCCACTTCTGTTCTCAATCTTTTATTGAGGTCATATCTTCACATGGGTTCTCATACCATTGCTAAGTGGGTGACACTCAAATATTCTTCTGACTTGTGTTATGGGGCAGCATGACCACTCGAAAGAAAGCACTGTAGCCTCACACCTCCATAGCTAGGGGTTTGATATCTCTTCTTTGGTCTGTGTGGCATGTACATGTTCTCCCTGTGCTGTGTTGGTTTTCATCAAGTAATCTGTTTGTCCCAAAGTCCAAAGACAATGCATTGTAGGCTGATGGTGATTAGTCTTTAGAAACTGATTGTGAGCGTGTGTCCAGTGTCCTGTGATGGGTTGACACCAAATCTACAGTGTCATCCTGAACTGGCAACTTGAACTTGGTTCATCCATTTGAAAGCAACTAAATTTCTCTTTTTTGTTGTCTACAAACTAAAATTTTGTTTTATTAAAAAGAGTTATTGATAACTTTTGCAGGAAACAAAAATAACGATAAATATGACATATGTCGCAGACATAACTCAGATCTTTGTCTCACATGGACAGATTTAAACCAAGCAAATAGCACAAAGAAGCAAGTCAGATGCCAATAGAATGGCTAAAATCAAAGTGCCAGGGCAACGTACACCACCAGACAACACATACACTCCCACAAACAATACACCACACCTCACTGCAAGATTCCCAATAGGAAAGTCACTGCTGAGTAACTGACTCCATCAATCATTCTAAAATTCTTTTGTGCACGCCCTAATTCCTGTTGAGGTTATGCCCTCCAAAGTATGGACCTGAAAGTGTCAGGGGTCAACAGTTATTCAATATATAATTTTTTACTATTTTACTAACTGTGGAACTCATCTGATTGATGAAACACACAAGCTGGTGGGAATTGAAGCAGCAATTTATCAATAAAGTAGCAAAAAACAACACAATAATAATATTCACGATTGACCTTCAATAGTCAATAGGACATTATTAGAAACTGTTTCACTCAATCTTAATGCTTGTCCTATAAGCGTTGCAGGAAGCCAGCCAATCACATTGCATAAGCACACATGCTCAAGTTGCATGTCTTTGTACTGTGGAAGGAAACCCAGAATACCCAGAGGAAACCCATCAAGCACAAGGAAAACATGCAAAGTTCACACACACACAGACCCAAAGACAAGACTTGAACATTCATCCCTGGAGGTGTGATGCCACATTGTTAATCACTATTCTGTGTTTACACAACATGCAAAATAGCATGAAGAAGCATAAGTTGTAATACATGCATTGCTGCAGTTCAAGAGAATTTTTTTCCGATGTACAGTTGTTAATTGGCATTGATTGATTTATTCATCTTTAGTAATCGGAAGCTTATCCTAAGAGTACTGGATTCAAGGTGTGAATACATCCTGGATGATTGAATAAGGTACTATACACACCCATTCACACACTCATTAACATTCATTCACATGCTGTACTCATACACAGTTATTCATACTGTACCTAGTGGCAATGTAGTGTAGCCAAACAACTTCTTTTGTGAAGTATGAGGAAACCAGTGACCACATATGGCATCCATGAGAACATGCAGTAAGAAGACCACACAGTAGCCCAAGGACAGGGTCACCTCATAGACTCTGGTACTATGAAAAGACATCATTACCCACCTTTCCACTGTGCTGTCTATGAATGCATTATAATGGTTATATAAAACCTACATTTGTCAAATAATATTCAGTGGGAAGTGACCTTAATTCAGAACCTGTGAGCTAATCCTGAGCAACACATCAATCACCTCAGGTTTTGATAATGTTCTGCATTGCCAAGCTCCTGAATAATCAACAGGCAACAACAGGAGCTGATTACATACATGTGCCTCACTATTAAAACAATGACACTTTGTCACCTTCCAGTTGATAACATTGCTGTGTGGCAGCCACTGTGAGTCAAAGTGCGAGTCAGAATTGAGATGAAGTCATTTTCAAAAGTTAGTACCCCCTCTTTTAATTCTGTGTATTTGTGTAAAAGCATAATAAAACCATTTGATCTTAGCAGGTCTCAGTCTTAGGCAAATACAACTTTTTCCAAAGAGTCATTATTTATCTAATAAAAATGAAGGCAAAAAAAAAAAAAAAAAAAACACACACAAAAAACATGTTTGCAATACTAAGTATTTCAATGATTTAATAGCTTATAGATTCATCTTTAGCAGCAATAACTTGATGTAATAATTTCAGGTATGACTTTATCAGTTTCTCACATCAGTGGAGGAATTTTGGCTCATTCTTCATTACAACAATGCTTCAGTTCATTGAGGTTTTTATGCTTTTGCTTATGCAACTCTTAAGGTTCCACCACAGCATTTCAGCTGCACTTTCATCCCATCTGTTCATAGGATATTTTTACAAAGGTCTTGTTGTTTGTTCAGATGCCGTTTTGTGAACCTCAATCGTGCTTCTGTAAGTCTTTCTCCTCGCCACCCTTCCAAGCAAACCATACTTGTTCATTCTTCTAATTGTTCTACCAGGGGCTTCACCATTTAACATGCTCAGTGAGGCCAATAGTGTCTGAGTTGTATCTCTTGGTTTTTTTGTATTTCTCTGAGCATTGCACAGGGAAACACTTGGGGTGAATTTGTGGAAAGTCCACTCGAGACTCAAGTTCACTTGAGAAGATTCACAATTGTTTGGAATTCTTTCCTCTTGTGAATAATCTTTCTTAACTGTAGAATGTCCAAACCTCCAAACCATTTACAAATGGTTTTATAACCATTTACATATTGATGTGCAGGAACAATTGCTCCTTTAACACCATTTCTTAAGTCTTTACCATTATGTTAACACATACTGTACCTGAATGCTCCAAACCAAACTGCCAAAACGTCTGCTTTTATAGAGGTCTGCATATTTTTGCTGATGATCAATTAATTAAGCCCTGATGATTAGCAGCACATGGTTCCAACTTACTCTCTTAAATCCTGTGGGAACAGTAAGGGGACACTTTTTTTCCTTAATTTTTGTAAAATAAATAATTGCTCGGTGAAAAAGTTAAGGGAAAATATGAAGAAATCAAAACAATCAGATTGTCCCTGATGAGCAAGCTGAGGAAAGGGTTAGGGTTAGAAAAAAACACATACAGTTAAAAGAGGGGGGTATTCACTTTTGAACATGATTGTACATTGCAAAATATTTAGGGTGTTCTGTTATTGAAAATAATAGGTGATGGAGTGGTTCACCAATCCCAATGTTATTGTTTTCCGATAACTTCACATCTAAAGTTTTACACCTATTCACCTGTTATTTTCCAACATCTACAATTTATGTTTTTATTTAAGAATAATACATCATTGTATTTAATAATTTTATTTTTTATTTTTTATAATGCATCTCAGAAACATGTCATGCTTTAGCGGCTATAAGCAATCACTTCCTCCCTGTATTCATACAGTACCTTTTATCTAACCATCTTCTTCCACTGTAGCTTCTAGCACCCTATACACCCTTCAGACCCTGACTCGTTTTCTTCTCTACGTTTAGAATTAGACACCCCTTTAAACTTTCTTCATCCATTTACCTCCTCTGCTGTCTTCCAAGAAACTGAGAAACCTTTTTGCTTGGCACTTTGACTTTTGGTTGTATTGAGCAGCAATCTGAAAGAAGGTGGAAGAAATCACGACATGATCTCCTATCATACCCCTATCTGCTGTCCTCATTCGAAAAAAGCACATTCTATAAGGAAAAGCTGGAAGCCTGTGCCTATAATTCTAGCTTTACAAAATATTACTTCAGTTATTAATTACCATCTTCTGTAACAAGAAGATTGGTAGAATATTCTAATCCTTCCCTCCTAGCTCTATTCCTAATAGACATACTTAGTCCTTCCGTCAATCTTTGTTGATACATGTTATTCTCTTTTTACAGAAGAGATCCTACAGTTTATTTTGTCCTGCAATTCCATCACCTGTTCCTAGATGGTGTTGATCTATTAATGGACAGGGTCCATCCAGGCATTAATTACTCTATAACATTTGTTCATTTATGAACAGCAAGGGTTATACCCATCCAGAAGAACCCAACCCCCTTCCTCCTGTGCGCTGGATCCTTTAGACCACCGCAACTACCAACTGGAATCACTTTGCTCATTTCCTTTAAAAAATGTTTTAATGCACTGTATACAAACAACTGTCTTTCTACCTTAACCAACATAACCTAGATCCTAACCAGTCTATCTTCAAAGCACCACATGCCACCAAAACTACTGTCATAGGCATTAGTGAGTAGTTTCATTCCCTTACCTTCAGTCTGCATCATCATTGACCTTTCAGCAACATTCAAACAGGCAATCAGTAATATCTCCTGTTCATCCTAACTAGTTTTAAAATTTGTGATGTAGCAATACAGTGGTTTGCTTCTTAGCTGGAGGGAAGGTGATATCAGAGGTCATGAAGGAGATCCATATGTGCTCCATTGAGGGTGTTCTTTTGTTCTACCTTGGTAAATGGTGATCAAGCTTGCTCTTGATGAGATCATATCCTGACAGGGGCTTTCATACCACTGCAGTGCTGATTACAGTCAAATAATCATTTCCTTTCCTCTTTCAGGCACTTTTGTGTCTGCATGAATCTCAGTAAGACGTATCCTGAATGGCAGCTCATCAGACTGAGCTTCTGAAGATTCCTTGAGATGCACCTCCCATGTTAATATCTTGTGATGTTTATAGTGTCTTAAATTTTAAATCTGTCATCTGTTAGCAACTTTGGGGGAGTCCTGGATACCCAACCTCACCTTATATTGCTAAACTGACTCATTCATGCAGGTTGCTAGTACAAAGATACAGTAGTAGTGAATACCTATTCGCCTATTATTTGCCAACAACTACAATTTTTGTTTTTATTAAAGGATGATACACAATGCTATTTAATCATTTGTGCTTTGTTCAGATCTACATAGGAATAGCATACACAAACTGTATCAGTCCAGATTTAGGCCTCATCATAGCACAGAGACAGCACTTGTTAAGGAGGTAAATGACCTCCTATTGGACTCTGATCAGGGTTGTATTTTTTTGTGTTACTTGACCTCAGTGCAGTTTTCACTGTAATGCTGATGACACACAGTTATATTTGTCAGTAATACCAGATGGGAAAAGCCAGCTTAATAAAGTTGAGCAATGTGTGAATAACATAAGAGACGTAATCCTGACAAGTCAGAAGGTACTAGGACCACATGCAGCTACAGTAGAAGTTAGCTTTTGACCACTTTGTAACTCTGAATGGCCTTTCTGTTCCATCAAGTGCAACAGTAAAAGACCTTAAAAGAAGCTAATGTAGATAATGTTACCAGGATAGCATTCTTTAATCTCAGAAATATTTTCAAGATAAGGAACATCATGCAATAGTGAGGACTTCATGAACTTTTTAAATAATAAAATTGTAAATATTAGGCATAAAATTGAGGCTTTGAAACCAAACAATGTAATTGATGCAGATGTT
>JAQMYG010000003.1:8756229-8779634 GCA_030014215.1 Clariallabes teugelsi | reverse complement strand
TGATTGGTTGATTAGATAATTGCATTAATGAGAAATTGAACAGGTGTTCCTAATAATCCTTTAGGTGAGTGTATATCACTCCTTTGCCAATGTGTGCACCTGTGTGAATTTAGAAGGAGCAGCAAGCACTAGAGCTGCAGCATTGAGTTGCACTGAACTATAATGAAGCATCGACCATTCAAACCAAATTAACTTTTTACTTTTCCACCACAAGCATCCTTGCCCTGGCTGATCAAGCTTCTGATTTTGTCCACTCCTGAAAATCTTTCCATTTCTATTTGCGTCACTTCCACATGTGGTACCGAAACTGTATACATCTTCACCTGAATATTGGAATTCATGCAACTTTTAAAGCTCAAACTCTATAAAAGTGCTCAACTTCCGCTCAAGATCATTTTATCAGAGATGACAGAAGTCATGCTTTGTGGACACCGCAGAACACTTCACCTTTATGGACATGTCAACATTTTCGGAGGTCACAGGGATCTGCACATTGAGCTGCACACTGCAGGTGATCACATGCCATGAGGATGAGATGCCACTCTGGTACCTCCAATCTGCAGGCTTCGCTGAACACTGGAGGAAGATTCAGATGAACATGAATGAGGATGGAGTAAAAGAAAATCAGAGGGATATGGCTGTATGAGCAGTCTAGATTGGCATACCTTTGGATCTTTAACATCAAAGGTTTTGCAGATGGCTCTGTTGGCAGGAAATTAAGGAGGATTTACAACATTTCATTGCAACATTTTCATTGCAACATTAACTTCATCAAACATTTGTTTGTTCTCACACGTGTAAGGATACTTCCTTGTTTTTGAACAGATATGCAGGGTGATGCGTTCAGTCACATCATCCTCGGATGGATCCCATAGTTTGCTTTTGGATAAGGATTTATCCATAGCAAAGACAAGCTAAAGAAACACACATAATATTAGAAGAGAGAGAGAGAGCTATAGTAGTAATGTAGTACAGTACTTTTAGAAACTTCGCACTAGAATATCTGCAATTTTGCTGACTTTTGGTGTTGACATCTTTTCAGTGAACGCTCACCTTTTTCAACGTGTTCTGGGCTTCTTTTGACGCCTCAGGTGGTGCGATAAGAAACAAACCCAGAACGCTCACACCTCCAGGGAGCATCCGAGAAACCTAGAATAGAATAAACAGCTGGGAATACATATTGAATTCCTGGGCCATTTGCTGAGGAAGACTTTCAGATGAATAGCAAAATAATAGCAAACCTACTCTCTATGAAGTTTTGACTGTTACTAGGCGCACACATACTTATATGATCAGTAACTGTGGCTTGCATATGGTCCCCCACCTGTCTGGCATGCTCAGCTACCCATTCCACATCAATGCTGTCCAGGGAGCTCGGGGTGCTCCGGCTCTCTGTGGGTGCCTCGGTGTCTCTGTGAGGCGTCCGCACAGCCAGAACCACAAAGTCCCTCTGTGCTGAACACTAAGTGGAAACAGAGAGGAGTGGAAAAGGTGAAGGATATGATATGTATATTGGTTACTATAAACGGCATTAATTACTGCAAACTTAAATATAATAACTTTGGGAAATCTGGGATAAGTGCGCTAGTGTAACAGGAGATTATATTGAGTAATAAAGAGAGTTTGTTTGTTATTCTACACAGTCAAAAGTCCCAGTCCCTGGCTCGATTTCAGATAGGGTCTGACGTTGTTTATAATACAATGCATCAGTGACATTGACTGACACAAGCTTGATCCTGACATAAAGTGTGACAAATGTGACAATGTCAGTATTCGATAAATATTATGCATCAGCCTGTATACATACTTTTGAGATTTAAATATAAATAAAAAACACAATTTTATGCATAAGTTAAGAATAAAGTTTAAAAGAACGGTGTCCAAACTATTAACTTTTAAGATGAATGAAAGGAATTAAAGTTATTGCTTGTTGTGTCCACCATCTCAATACACATATCAGTTGAGTTCAAACAATCAGGAGAGATGGACAAACACATATGCAAGCATGATGTTTGAAGATCTTTGTTTATTATCGGCAGAGAGCATATTTACAGTTTTGGCCGGGTGCCCTGTCTCAGGTATATCTTGTACATCAAAAGATCCTGTCAGTAACATGTAAATCTTAGAGAGACCCGGACTACAATGTAGGAAATAAATCCAAATCTGTGTCCAAACCTTTGACCGGTACGGTGTGTGTGTGTTTAATGTTCTCACCTGGCCGATGAACAGTCCAGTCTCACATGACCCAGCAGCTGCTGACAGGTTAGTTAGGTACTTCTCCACACACTCCTCAACAATGTAGCCTCTACCCATCCTGCGCCTTCAACAGACCATCAGAACAAACCAGTATAAGTATGGACTTTATACACTATATGAACAAAATTATTTGGCCAAATCTGCAATGAAATTGTATCCAAGTACAATACTTCAATATGGAGTCGGTCACCCTTTTGCAGCCATAACAGCTTTCATACTACTTGAAAGGCTGTCCATCAAAACATGTCTTTATGGGGCAGGGGTGGCTCAGTGTGTTAAGGCTCGGAGTTACTGAAAGATTGGCGGTTGGAGCCCCAGCTCCGCTAGGTTGACACGGTTGCGCCCTTGATCAAGGTGCTTAACCCGGTCGCTCTTATCCCAGAATAACAAAACGAATAAAGAATTTCACTGCGCAGTAATGTATATGTGACAAATAAAAGATGAACTTAACTTTATAGTCATTGCTTTATGCACTGTGGCACAGTCATGTAGGAATAGAAAAGAGACTTCCCCAAGCTGTTGCCACAAATTCGGAAGCGTAGCATTGTCCAAGCTGCTTTGGTACGCTGAAGCATAAAGATTGAGCTTGACTGGGGAAAAGAGACCCGAATAAAACACCTCAATAATTAACAGGTTTGGCCAAATACTTTTGTTTGTATAGTGTAGCTCATAATGCATACTGTGAAACATAATCTGACCAGTGTGCTTGTGTTTTAAGTGGACAGCTATTAAAAAACAACTTATTCATTGTTAACAAATAATTGTCAGTGTGTACAAACAAAATGACAGAAAAAGCATCATTTTGCTGTAACAAAATCATTTATACTCATAAACACCTCTTTGACCTCTTTCACACGATTATGTAGCAGCTACAAGGCAGTGCAAGACAGTGTACGCTTCTAATCTATGATTTCTATTTAAAAAAACTTTACTAACATTATAATATTTTTACCTTTTGACTTACCTGATTATATTTCATATGCTTCTTGTCTTTCTTGGCAACATGAATGTACAACGTTAGCTTGATACTTGTAGCTACGTGGCTTAAATACAAATGCAATTAAATAAAATAATTAGTGCACTACCTGCGGTGTAGATAGCCGTTATTTTACACTGTACGATAGTAGGGAGTGAAGAGACATTTGGGATACGGCTAAAAAAAAAATCACGCGCGTCACAGCGTAGAATACACGTCATCCAAAAGAAAATGCCTGGATTGGACGGGAACAAAAATTATAGACAGTAGAGGGCGCGCGCTGCTCGTGCAACGTTTCCGATTGGTCCGAACTGGCCAATCAGAAACGCCGAATGACGCGCGCGCACGCACGCACCGTCTACGTCCCTAAACTGCGACGTTGACGTCAAGAAGCCGTTCGGGCTTCAGCTAACATTTCCTTAGCGTGCTTTTTTTTCCTTCCTTTTCTGGATAAAAACATGGCGACGGCATTGCAGCAAGTGCTGGAGAAGAATGAGATCAGCAGACTGACCAAAGCTGCTCAGAACAAACTCGAGAGGTTTCTCACGGGCAAACAGGCGGACCTGGAGGCGCTGAAGACCAGCCATGAGAGCTTTAAAGCGGACTGTGGTGAGCAGGCTAGGCTAAGCTAAGCTAACCTAACTAACTGCCTGAAAGTCGTTATTATTTTAAGAGAGGGGCAGAGAGTGAGGCTTCACGTGCAAGTTAGCGTGAAGCGAGTGCAAAACTAACAATAACACTTTTAAATAACTCGTCTCGTGGTCGTTAAACTAATGTATGGACGATATTTCGCGCCACATTGAACACAATGGCTTTTTAAAAATATATCATTGAACTCAGGGTTAAAACACAGGACCCTATTTTGTTCGCGTTAAGCTATCTACTGCTCCTGAACATTTACAGGAACACTGAAAACTATTGGCCCTATTTGGTCAAAATTACCAACTGGCAGCTGTTTGTAATAAATCAGTGAAACGAGCAGTTTGAATAGCTCGACACAACTAATATAACAAGTGGCCCCTTTTAATGATTATTGCAGTTTCTGGATTATTCCTGAATCTGAATGAAATCCCTTATTAGAGCACAAAATCAGGTGTTATCTTAAGCACAGATTAGATGCATTAGGTGTACTTCATTTAGAACACATCAAATGCCTGGACTTTCTAGAGACTTGTTGATGGAGATGTTTGACTGCATGTCAAAAATGGTCAAGAGACTTGTCCATAAAGTTAAGAGATCATCTTGCCCAAACAAGGACAAGTATATGAAAAAATTGTAAAAGTACTAAATGTTCCTTGAAAAAAAAGTAGGAAGCCTATTTTACAAGTTCAAAGTTAAAGGATGCTACACTCCCTGGATGTTGCAGAAAGAGGAAGCTGTCACCTGCTGCTATAATCTTCCTGAGGAGGCATGTGTTGAAAAATAGCTTGATTGACTGCAAAGGACTTGCAGAAAGATTTGTGGCAGCAGTCACTGAAATTTCAATCTGCACTATAAAGTGTATACTGAACACTGAAGGCCACTACTGACCCTAAAACACAAGAAAATTCGGCTCCTATTTGCTAAACATTTTTGTGCTCAAGATAAGTGGTAAGTTTGGAGGAGAAAGAACGAGAAGTGCACCCTGCCTACAGTGATGCATGGTGGTTTCTCTGTGATGCTCTGGGGCTGCTTTGCTTCCTCTGGCACTGGAAACTTACAGTTTGTAGAATGCAGGATGGATTCAATCAAGTAACCTTGAAGAAAATGTAATGCCATCTTTGAGGAAGCTGAAACTTCGGTGCCATTGTACTTTCCAACATGACAATGACCCCAAGTATACTTCAAATTCCACCAAGGCTTGGTTTCAGATGGAGGGTTTTAGATTTCCTGGAGGGTTCCAGACTGGCCATCACAGTCGCCTGACTTAAATTCAATAAAAACAAAAAAAAAATAACAGTTGCAGCATGCAAAATCAAAGATGAGGAATGGGCTAAGATCTCTTAGAAATACTGCCAGAAGCTAGTGTCTGGCTTTATGTCACGTTTGCAGCAGTCATAATAGCTAAAGGGGGCTCTATTAAGTACTGAAGATGTTTCTCATCAAGAGGTTAAATAATTTTGATGCTGTAGTAGTTAAAAGTAGCATTTTGTGTTGACTTTGTTAAATTAGTTGTGTTGAGCTATTTAAACTGCTATTTTAACAGCTGCAAGTTAGTAATTTTGCCCCCCCAAAATATTTTAGTGGGGGTTGTTTGAATAGTTTCGAGTGCAACTGTAGATAATGGCTATATAGATAAATAGATATGTAGGTACGTAGATGTACTTTAATGCAAAGAGGACTTTTGTGTGCTAGACAAACCTATAACCTTCAACCTATATTTTAAACAAAAACAGAATTGGAAATGGTATGTCAGAGCTGTGTTTCAGTTCTCAGATCCCAACACAATTATATTATCTTAGTGTGCCTTGTTCATTTTAATTCATATTCCCTGATTCCCAGACTAAGTCCAGCTCCTGACTGGAAAATGTAGCTTAAAGCACGCTCAAAAAGATGCTGCATGATGTCATTATAATTTATTTAAGTAGTATTATACCAGAGATTATGTGCTAGATATATATAAAAATATAAATTGTTACCTGAATTCATCACCCATTTCATCACCCATTATTACCCATATGTAACATCCTGTTTGTGTATTTGTACAGAGCAACAGTCAGCCAGCACTGAGAGGAAAATGCTGGAGCTGCAGGAACAGCTTGTGTCCCACAGTAAAGAAAGTGAGACTCTTAAAGAGGAGAACTGCCGACTTGGTGAGCGAATGCTGCTTCACAACAGCTTGCGCGTCATCTTTACCTTGTTTTTTCGCTTTAGAACTAAAGAAGAGCCACTTCCTTATGTTTGGTGTAGGGAATTTAGTAATGAACAGTCTGAAAATAAAAAAAAGTCTAAAGTTGTATTTGTGATTCGTGATTGCATTTTCCTGTCACATTCCTAAGCCATAAAATATTGATGTAACATATCGTCCAGGATGGCAGATGTTATTGGGCGTTATGACCGTATTGGGGTTTACGGGACTGTAGTCAGATTCTGATGTAATGCTCCCAGATCACTGTGTTAATCCAGCAACAATATGCTCATCCCTTTTAGCTGAAGAACTCAAGAAACTAAAAGCAGCTGATGATGATGAAGAAACATTGCAGCAGGTATGGCTCATGGCTTATTTATCTTTATGCCCCTCCCCCCCCCCTTTCTTTTTTGGTATGGTTAGGGGTGCAATGATTAATCAGCGTTATTGACTAAAATCAATAATGAACTTAGTTGGCAGCAAGGTAATTGTCGATTTGTTCATGACATCATCGTGCTTCTTGCACAAACTGTGAATGCTTTGACCTACGGGTTTGAGGCTTGCTGGCATGAAATGACAATAGCACAATGGAAAACACCTTCATGGGCAGGAAGTGTGGGAGCATTTCTCTCTTAACTTGAACAAAACAACTGCTAGAATCAGAGGGAAAGACTTTGTGCTGGCGGAGGGCGTGTTTGCTTTGTGAAGGATACGAGAGTCAGGTTAATGGGAAAGGATACGTGCCTGAAGGGAATGTGAATAATTACTGACTGTTGATGTGATTTGGGTTTAAAGTTGATTTAATGTTGTTGCTGATCTATGTATGTGCTTTGTTACAACGAAAGAAAAACATTTATGTTAAAGATTGAAATATCTGCCAAACTCCTTCAATGAAAAATCTGCTTGTTTCAGGATAAACCTCCAAAAGCTAAATATGAGATTGAGGCAGAAAACAGAGAGTTCTCCCGCTTGCTCGAGAAGAAATCACGAGAGATGGAAAATCTCACAGGTAATGTGTTTATTTTGCTGTATGTGCTTGAACTTTGTATGTAATCATTTTCTTCTGGTATATATAAAATGGTTTTATATTAAGCATATAAGTTGCTTTATCTGCAGAGGATCTTAAACGTGTTAGTGAGAAACTGGAGGAAACCAGCACAGTGAAGATGGAGCTTCAGATGAAACTGGATGAGCTTCAGTCATCTGAACTCACTATTCAGGTAAACATGATCAGTTCTCTCATGTATAATGCACTATACATGTATCGTTATAGATTCTTTTTAAGCATATGTGCTGTTAGTGCTTGAGCAGGCTAAACATTTTATAAAAGTGGAAAGGTAAAATTTCTCTGGCAGAAAGGTTGCAGAGATTAATAATTATTCTATACCACAATGTACTGCTCACTTCAGAGGTTGTTTAGCTTTTAAGTTTCTCTTTGACAAATGGACAGGTTGTGAAGGTGTTTGTTTGAGATGAGTGTTTAATATGTTGAGCTCTGTTTTTGTCACAATGCAGCACATGGAGAAGCGAATGGAGCAAGAAAAGGAGCTTCTTCAGAACCAGAATACATGGCTGAACTCTGAGTTGAAAAGCAAAACGGACGAGCTTCTCACAGTGACTAAAGAGAAGGGCAAAGAGATCCTCCAACTTAGATGCTCTTTAGAGAGCAAGACTGATGAGGTAAACTACCTTTGCCTGACCCATCACACTTCTGCGTCACATTTTATTGTATCAGTGATCATCTGACTGTAACTCATGCTAATGCCATTTCATCCAGGTAACCAGGCTTCAGGAAGAAGTCAAGACACTCAAGAAAACAAGTGAAAACCTGCAGAAGACCACAGAGGATTTGATGAGCAAACTGAAGGAGGTCGGTCGGTCGGTCGATGTAGCTGAAAAAAGAGTTTTGGTCACGCAAGGCTTCAGTCATAAATGTGTGGAATAAAAGTAAATTATATAAATGTACCACAAAGCTGCTCTGGACATGTGTCAACATAATACAATCTAATACAACTCACCCTAAAAACAACAAAAATAAACAGATTTTTTTTTTGTCACAAAATTTGGAATTTTATGCAGGCAAATTAAACAGCTGTCATTTCTACAGTAATTTATAATCATTTATTTACCATCTTTGGAAGGAATTTCTAGTGTTGTTGCTTTGTGACAGGGACAGGCATTTGTTTCTCTGTAATGACAAAATGTCTTGTTTATTAACTGTATGAGAGGCTGGTTAGGGAACAACTATTTATGCCTGCTGTAACAGGAATTTATGAGTGTTTTTGTGCGATGTCTCCCACACTGGTAAATGAAATTATAAAGGGATGATAAGTATAGCATATTTTTTATAAAAATTGGTTTAGTGGTAAATCACCATAAGAGAAATGAAACAAATCTCACTTAAGATTATACAGTATAAATTTACCATTATATTAATTTTTTTGTTTTGAAGGCGTAACAGTAAGTTCAACGTTATTGCTATCAATATAATTGTCACAGCACTAAACTAGGTTTTCTCTGAGATGCTGTTTAAAAAAAACTTTGCTTCATATATACATTTTTTGCTTCCCTCTGCATGCCATGATGCTTGAATATTGTGTTATTGCCATCTCCCTGCTTGTTTTATTTATTTATTTTTTTATGCTTGATCCTCTCCCTCTTTTTCCTCTCGACTCAGGAGAAAGATCAGCGCATTGCCATGGAGGAAAAATATCGCAATGAGCTGAATGCCAACACAAGACTCTGCAATTTATACAAGGTCAGATAGTCTAAAAACAGCTAGTTGTTCATGGAACTGTTTCATTTTTAATGGATAAATCATTCATGTGAATCGGTGTTTATTTTCATGTAAACACTAACTTGCTACATATAGCAGGTTCATAGCTCAGGTTATATTCTGAGGCGAGATTTGTATATATATATATTTTTTACCATAAAGCTTGTCATCAGAGCTACAGTGCTGGTATAAAGCTGTCCTCATACTTTGCCTCTTTAAGGTATTTTCACAGTGTAGCAACCTGAAGCTCAAAGAGATTCATTATACATCTTTGGATGTGGGCGTTTTTTTTTTTTTTCATGAAACAAGAGTACTGCATTGTGATCTAACAAACACTTAAACGATATAGTTGTCCATCCTGAAGTATATATTAATCAACATATACTTGTTCCTAATTCATCCTGCTGTGTGTTGGAGCGTACAGTGCTTTTTTTTCCTATAACTCTCTTCTTCTACAGAGCGCAGCGGGCGACACTGAAACTAAGAATGCAGAACTCAACAGAGGTGTGGAGGAGCTTACCAAACTGCTAAAACAGGCACAGGAATGTACGAGAATTTTGATTGCAGTTGCCAATATGACGGCTTTTAATGTTTAAACAAAAATGGTCATAAGCAGTATGTATAGATGGAAGTGTTTACCTTTCCACAGCTTACAAAATTTCTGAGAAGAAACTATCCGAGTTGGAGAACTCCCAGGGTAAAGTCGAAACTGAGCTGCAGGAGAAGATCAAAAATTTGGAGAAAGAGGTGGAGAACGCCAACACACACCTTGCAGACTTCAAGCGGAGAGGTATGCAGTATCTGAGACAGACAGACAAAGACTTTTGCTTAACATTTGCCCAGAAGCTAAGATGCAAATGTTCAGTTAATCAACACCCTTTTATATGTCAACATTTTTACTTATAGTTGGATAGGTTTTAATAAAACAATTATGGAAATATAATTTGAAATTCATAATTATGAACTATTTGCTGAAAAAGTGGTTGCAGCCTCAAGATGGCTGCTACTGCTGTGTGTTTTTTTTTTTTTTTGTAGTGTCAAACCCTGTAGGCCTGTGGTTTGAGGCATTTTTGGTCTTGAAATTAGTTTTTGTTTTTGCACAGGAGTTCCAGCTCTCACTGAAGAGGACCTGACCAAAATGTCTCCAACTGCAGCTGTAGTGGCCAAGATTGTGAAACCTGGCATGAAGCTTATGGAGGTATGAAAAAAGCTTTTATATTCAGCAGCTGCTCTTAAAATTCTCCACTGTTGCCATTGAATCAATTAAGTGATGCACTTTGTAAAATAAAAATAAGCCAGCCAGAATCAAATGTCATCATCTTTTCATTCTATAGGCACTCTAAAATAGCGGCTGTTCTGGTCAGAGAACATGTCTGGATGATTATTTAACTAACTGTTGTTTGCTCCCTGCTAGCTGTATAATGCGTTCGTGGAGGCTCAGGACCACCTGCAACTGGAGAAGTTGGAGACCCGACGTATTAACAAGGCACTAAATGAGGTCAAATCAGAGGTGGAGCGCAAGACATCTGCATTGAAGAGGCAAAGGGAGGACCATGAGAACACACAGAAGTCCATGAACAGCCTCAGCCTAAAACTAGAGCAAAGCATGAAGGTACTGTACGTGTGTGTGTGCGGCTAGCCTTAAAAAAATATATTTATTATTATTAAATTATATAATAAAAGAAATCAGTACCTTTTTTATCTTTTCATGATTTTTAACGTTCATCTGCTAACATTTTTTGGCAGGAGATGAACAAAATACAGGAAGAATCCAATGAGATGAATAAGCGATCCTCATTGCTGGAGAAGGAAAATCAGAGGGCAAGGAAACAGATAGCAGACTTGTCTCAGCAGGTACTGTTGGCTGAATACATATTAGGTTCTTTACTTCTTTTCACTTTTGCATCAGTTGCAAAATTTAAATGTATTTTCTAAACCCAAGTGTATCCTTACCCGGGACAGGTGCGCGTGTTGCTGGTGGAGCTGGAAGAGGCACGAGGCACTAAAGTGGTGCGGGAGGAGGTGAACTCTGCCGTGAGCAGCACCTCTGAGGTTCAAGGTGCACGACAGGTAGCCTTCCGCAGTGTGGAGGAGCTCCAGCAGCAAAACCAGAATCTCCTGATCCAAATACGTGAGCTAGAGGAGCAACATGAGAAGACCACAGCTGAGACCAAGATTGCCAGGTACTTTTCACAACTGAGCTACCTAGAATGAGGATGTTACTATACACGTTAGGTTAAAAGTTGTTCTGTTGAAACTTGGGGTGATTTAAAAAAATTAAACAAAATAAAAAAACAGCATAATCTCGCTGTTCTTTGTGTTCCTTTGTTAAAGTATCAGGAGCTAAACTTGAACTATACCTCGTATTCTAACACGCTTTCAGGCAAACAGAGTTTGAGCAAAAACTAGAGAAGGTACAGAAGGAGTTGGAGCTCTTGAAGGAGCAGAGGAACCAGCAGAAGCAGGTGGCTGACTCGGCCATGAGGCAGAGAGACATGTACCGTGTCCTGTTACAGACGACTGGAGTCGACCTTCCTCCACAGGGTGAGCTCAATGTAGTATGAAACAAGATACAAAACTACGATAACGGACTTGTACTAACTGGTTAAATTTTACCTGGCCCTGGAAATCGTGGAAGATTTTTATTTTATTTTATTTATTTTTTCTGCAAATGTTAGCTCTGATATCACTACATTTTAACACTTTTTTTTTTTTTTTTTTTTACATTTTTAAAACAATGTCATTGTTAGTCTGTTGGCCACAGAGTCTACCTTCATAGCCATTCACCATGCCGGTCCGGTGTTGGAATGTTTTCTGTGTGTTTATTTTAATGACATGGATTTTTTTTCTTTTTCTTTCTCAGGCTCCGAAGGGTGTTCTGAGCCATCTACCCCAAGCAAACCTGTCGTCCCGCCCACTCGAACTGCTACAAGTCAGGCTATAGCTTCAGAAGTAGCCCAGGCCATACAGGCTAAAGTGGCTTTCAAACAGGTTAGCCCTCCCACCCCACACATGAGCTTTAAACACAGACCTCCTTTAAAAATATTCAGTGTGTAATCTGGAAAAAAATTACTTGGACACAGTGGCTATATTGACTGACTACATAAATCATTGTTAATTGGAGTACTTCTGTCATGTCAAGTATCACTGTTAACTTAATGTATAATAAGCATGAGGTGTTTCGAGGTAAAAAGGATTTACTATGGGTCTCTAAAATTTGACTTGGAGCCAGATGGTAACGTTGTGAAGTTCAGCTTTGGTGATATTTTATATCTTCATATAAGTAAACCCGACTCTTTCTTTCTTGAAGCTGAACGAAGCTTTTGCGACCTATAAGAAGGAGAAGGCGGAGAATGACAGGCTTCTAAATGAACAGAATGAACGACTACAAGGTCAGGTGTCTGACCTCATCTGCCAGAAGGCTAAAGTCTCCTCTCAGATTGAATTTGCCTCTAAGAGGTGAGTGTGGCTGCTCTTTCAGCGATCAGAAAATCACTGAATGTTTGTGTTTAATGCCTCAGGCCTAGTCCGCAACAACACAGGCAACCTTGATGAGAATTTTTTTTTGCCTTTCTGTCCATCCTAAAACAACAATTTTGAAAACCTGCTGTTTTTTTTTGTTGTTTTAAGAAATAACAGATGTTATTTATTGTAAATTCTGAATTATTCTGTTTTTGGTCTTTTAATTTCATTAAATTTTGCTTTGTGTAGTATAGAATTATTTCTAGGGCATGTTAATACATTTGCAATAGATCTAAGTGGGGTTTTTTTTCTTCTTTTTCTTTTTCTTTTATGTTTTCAGCTTTTATTGTAAAGTTAACTTCATGTATTAACTGCCATTACTTACCGCTCTGACAGGTATGAGATGCTACAGGAAAATCTCAACAGCTACAGGAGAGAGATCAGCTCCCAGCGGGAGAAGATTCAGAAACTCTCTGCCACATCTCAGAAATATGAGCAGATCATCCACACCATGACGCTGGATCTGCGGGCAGCCAATGAGAAACTAGCAGTAGCTGAGGTACTTCAGAGAGCCGATTTTAGCTTTGTAACAACTGTTATTCCTATGCATGATCTTAAAAAAAAAAGAAAGAAAAAAAGACAACTAATAAAACCACAACAATAACTTTTTTTCCCCCTTTTTTTTGATGTGTGGATAAACATTTCTTCCCTTTTGCTCTTTAGGTGCGTTGTGAAAACCTGCGTAAAGAGCGTGACATTTCGAAGCAAGTGGAGAACAGACTTCACAAGGAGAAGGAGTCCATCCTGGCTGAGCAGCGTGGACAGAACCTGCTACTCGTCAACCTAAAGTCCATCCAGGTGCCGCTCTGATCAGTGTTGGAGTTTTTGGTGTAATCCCACATGACGACTTGTGTTGCTCATAAACATGTTTACTTACCGCTCTTTGATGCTCTAGCTAACGATGGAGCGCTCAGAGGCAGACACAAGGCATCGCTATGTTAATCAGATTACGCAGCTGGAGAAGGAGATCTCTCAGCTGAAGAAGAGAGTTGAACAGGAGGTAGAACAGAGGCACACTGTGGAACGAAACCAAGATGTAAGCACCATTCTGATTTATTTTTTAGTGAATAAATTGTTCTCCAACACATCCTTTTAAAATAAAAGAATTTTATCAGATTTTTGATTATACAGTATAGTATCTTTGTCAAATTTGTCATCAGAGTGCTAAAAATGAATGAATTGTATCTTCCTCAGCTTTTCTTTTTAAAAATATATGGAGGTCCATATAAGGGATTTGAATTGTTATGCCGGTTTTGTGAGGGTGACGATGTGATATCTCGTACTTATTTTATTTACTTTTCATGGTTAGCTTCAGCTAGTGGAGGCTAAGAAGCAGTTGGCCGCTCAGAACGCTCTGCATCAAAAGACCAAGGAGCTGCTAAAAAGCACTGAACAGCAGGTTTCTGTCTTGAGACAGCAGCTGAGCAACTCGGAAAACCAGAATGGCAAACAGCCTGTCAAATCAGCATCCAGTGGTAGGTAGTGTTGTTTTTAGCTTTTCCCATGAAAGATGTTAATATTAAAGGGGACTTCCGATATTATTGTCAATAGCCAAGTATGAGCATCAGAGTTTATGGTGATGAAAGAGCAAGCATCTGTCTTCTTGCATGTCATATTTGTGGCAATGTTTGTGTTGTTTATAGATGATTAGTGAATTTGCCTTTGGTTAATAAATGTTTTCTAAACCCAAAGTACATCTTCTAAAGTTGTGCAAAGCTGTTAAAATTTTAAGCCCTTTATAGCAAATTGATAATAAAACTTGTTGCTTACAGTATTTAACAGTGACTGTCTTGCTAAGATAATGTGTTTTGGATTCTTTCTCCAGTTGAAACTCCTGGTGTTCCTGAGCAGGAGGTGAAGGAGTTACGTGCACGTCTGCAGCAAACCGAGGACCAGAATTCAGATCTGCAAGAGCGCCTGAAGAGCGCACAGAACAACCTGGAAGAATACAGAAGCATGGTGCTGAGCCTGGAAGATTACATCAGCAAAGACAAACAGGTGGGATTTCCAATATTTGTGGGGGAAATAAATAAATAAATCTGAGTTTTAGCCATAATTCCAGTATTATAAACATTTGAAAGAATGGCAATAAACCAAAGAAAGGTGTAAAGTTCATTCTACCTGTACCTTCTGTCCTGTTCAGGCACTTGAGGAGGCACGATTATCCATAGAGAACCAACTGAAGGAGGCCCAGGAGCTTAACAGACAGCTGGAGGATCGGATGGCTGAGGCAGAAAGGGAGAAGCAAGAGCTACATGAGGAGAAGCTTAAAGCTGTGGAGAATGTAGAGAAACATGTAAGAAAGAAAAGCTCATCTATGGTGGCAGCTCGTGTTTTTTCTTTTTGTGTTTTTTTTTTCCCCCCCAGACTTTGAATTTCACTATGTACAGACAGCCCACAGTGGTTGAATATATATTTATATGACTGGTCAAGCTTAAATAAGTTCTTGTTTTGTTTGGTCTCCTGCTGTGTGGTAGGTTAAAGAGTTGAAACATAACCTGACAGAAATGCAGACAGAACTGCAGGATGCACTACAGAGAGCAACATCTGCTGCAGCCAGGGAGCAGCAAGCCACACTGGAAAGCCAGCAGCAGGTGGGTCTAATATATTGTTATTATGATATCCACATCAGTGTTGCCGGTCAACAAATTGTGTTTTTTCCTTCTTTTCTGTACTTGATGGTTCCCATTTTTAACATTTTATCTTTTCATTTGTTGAATGTACAAACCCAAACATTATGATTGAATGAATAAAATAAAAATCATCCACTTGTGATCAATGATCAAATGTCAGGTTTTGACTGTACAGCAGTGAGCACTAGTATTTTTAACTTTGTTGTCATCTTTTGCCCAGGCTAAGCTGGCCATGGAGGCACAAAATAAGTATGAACGGGAGCTGAAGCTGCATGCGACTGATGTAGAGGCTTTACAGGCTGCTAAGAAACAGGCCCAAGAGGCAGCGAAGAGCGTCAAAGTGTTGGAGGAGAAGGTCCAAAAGATTACTGGAAAGCTCCAAGAGGGCAGTACAGGTTGGGATCAGCAAGAAAAAAGCCTCAAGGTAACCATGGAGATAAAAAGGGGGGCGGGGGGGACCCACAAAACTTTTATTAGACTTTGTTGGTGATTTTTATTTATTTATTTTTTAGTTTCTGTGAGTGCTTTTATTGTTTTACTTATAAGGACGTACTAATCTCATTCCCTGTTTCACACATTGACTATTAATGTTGTGTTCAGGAGGAGCTGGTGAAACGGGATCAGCGTGTTGGAGACTTAGAGAAACAAAACACAATGCTCCATGAACAGATTGAACAGTTGATTGTGAAAATGAGTGCCATTGTTCACGAGCAGGCAACCAGAGAAGGTGTCCTGAACATTTCTTTTAATGAGGAGGAAAAAACTCAAGAGCAGATTCTCGAGATCCTCAGGTAAATGTCTTATTAGTCATGACACGTTCTCATTCTATGTGGTGTATGTCTTGATCAGTTATGTATTTCTTGTTAAACGCACGGTCCACATCGTCCGTAGGTTTGTGCGTCGTGAGAAAGAGATAGCTGAGGCCCGGTTTGAGGTCGCTCAGGTAGAAACACAACGCTACCAACAGCGCATGGAGCACCTAGAGAAAGAGCTGAAGGAGGTCCATGACAGCCTGACAGCTGAGCGAGACAAATTACAGGTAAGTAGCCACAAATGCCTAGATCATACAGTAATACAAGACGAAATGTTGATGTATAATATATTTGGTTTTTACAGATGACTACAAAGGCCATGGCTCAGCAGGAGGAGAAACTGAAAAGGCTAGAATGTTTGAACGCTCTAACCGAGACCAACAAGATGCTGAAGGAGGAGAAGAACCGGTTGGAGCAGGAGCTGCAGCAGAATCGGGCTAAGGCAAGCATACACCCATCTCATAAACTTATTTATCTGATAAACACGCATTCCCTAACATTTACTGTCGTCATGTAAGCCTCTATGTTGTGTATACAAGAAACATGAAAAAGGAGCATGAAAGCATGGAGCATGAAAAAGTTCCGCTGATGATCATCAGAACAAAAGGTTCTTTGATAACTGCTCATTTTATGTTTCATTAGCTTCTAAATTGAATGTGTTCCCACTTTAGCCAAATGAAATGATTCATGATGATGCAATATATACCGTTTATCAAACTGACAAATGTTGAAAATTACTGCGGTTTATGAGAAGCTTATTCAGTGACATTAAACACCTGGGATCTACTGTGTAAATGGTCAGATAATATTAAATCTGAACTAAAAGAACAACTAAAGAGCTTGAGCCCCTAGTGTTTTCAAGAAAACTTTTCATGTTCGTGTATCTGAGTTCCTGTCTATTTGGTTCCTACACCAAAGGATATGTGCTGTATAAATTTTTTTCCCCTGTCTGTTCATTGCACGAAAGTAGATAAAAGACTCGCCCACCCCACCCCCCCAAAAAAAAACAACCCTAATAACCTGGTTTCGGACAGAAGAAATCACACACAACGAGGACGAATAAATCAATACACACATTGAGAGTAAAATTCTTTCTAAAAATTAAACGATTGGGAGTGTACTTCTGTGTGGCCAAAAGAAAACCTTTACTTAGTGAGAGTAATCCGAAGAAGGTAACCTTTGGGTAATGTGGTCTGATGAGTCCAGATTTACTTAAAGTGATTATCAATGTCGGGGTAAGAAGGGAATGCACATGAAGGATGCATAGTGCCCACTGTACCAGCCTCCTGAGGCAGCGTTATGATCTGGATTTGTTTCAGTCAGGTCTAGGCAATAAAATGGTTTCAGCTAACAACCTGAATGTACTGAATGACCAGGTTATCGCATCAGTAGATTATTATTTTTTTTTTCCTGATGGCATCAGAATATTCCAGGATGCTAGTGCCACGATTCACTGGGCTCAATTTGTTTTTAGGCTCAAAAAGAGTTGTTCTGGAAGCATGGGGAATTATTGTTACACATGACTACATGACTTGACCACAACAAAGTCCTGAACTTTAACAATTTTCTGTCATTTAATAAAATCCACTCTGTATTTACCTTTAAAGCATGGTCTAAATGTCTCTCCTGCAGATGCTTAAGCTGGAGGCAGACATGAGGCCTCTGCAGGAGAGCAATGGGGAGCTGAGTGAACAGAATGGCATGCTGCAGGCAGAGAAGCGACTCCTAGAGGAGGATGTCAAACGCTGGAAGAATCGCACTCAGGTATGCGGCTTTATGGGTTTTTATTATGCTTCTTACGAGAATATTGTTTTTAGAAGTTGTTGTTTTGGTAAGCTTTCATGGATGTATGTGTGTATGTATGTGCAGCAACTGGTGAATCAACAGAAAGATAGCAGTCAGGAGGAAAGTAAGAAGCTCCAAATGGAGAAGGAAGCCCAAATCAAACGCATCCAGCAGCTCACGGAGGAAACAGCCAAACTGAAGAGTGAGCTGGCCAGGTCAGTGACAACCTTGTTGCTGAATTGCTGTATTTATTTTAAATATCACAATTCAGCATATTTATTTATTTTTTAATCAGATTATTTTTTTTTGGATCAGCATTTTTTCAGATCTATTTTATATTTAAAACAAGGAACAGAGATTAAAGCAAGGAACTTTTGCCCATAATCTTGAATGAAAACATTGAATGTCAGTGATTTTTACTTTAAAAATTACATTTCAATAAAATTTCGTAATAAAATATTTTACATTGAGCAATTAATTGCAGTATAAGGCAGTATGGACACATTTCCCAACTGCAATGTGAAAAACTGATTGAGAGCATGCCAAAACACATGAAAGCATTAACCTGGGTTATTCCACCAAATGATGTGTTATTTAGCAAAAGCATTAACACAGTTTGTTTACAAATTATTTACATTTTGTTTTAAATACTGCACGATCTTGGGTTATTTTGAAGTGTTGTGGTGATGTTATTTCCTTTAAATATACTATTTAGGAGCAAGATTGTCAGCAGTTCACAAAAATGAAACAAAACTGTTCATCTTAATACATGCACCTTAAAGAAAAAAAACTAACTGATTATTTGGCAGTGGTCTCTTAATTTTTTTTTGCCAGAGCTCTCTCTCTCGCGTGTGTGTGCACATTAGTGTATGTATATGTATTTTATTATAAATTTTTTGGGTAATGTATGAATTGTGGTGACAAAGACCATGCTGTACTTCCTAAATGACCATTATGTAATCTGTTATCTCTGTGTTCGTGTGAGAGCAGGGCAAATGCATCCATGTCTGCATCACAAAATCAGAGTCAGAACCTGCGAGAGAATCTGGGAAAAGTCGCCACGGAAAGAGAAAATCTAAAGAAGGAGCTGGAAGCTAAGAATCAAGACATCCAGGAGAAGATCAAAACCATCACACAGGTCAAGAAGATTGGCCGCCGCTACAAAACTCAGTACGAGGAGCTTAAGGCGCAGCACGACAAGGTACAGTAGACAGTCTATTTTAATGACATTAAAGATAATGCACAGTTTTAACTACAAACTTTTGCCAAATCCATTCAGGTAAGAGAAAACTACAAATCATACTTCTCAGTGATGTACATGGGTGTCTGTCATTTAACAATTTCCTGTCCATTTGTGCTGCTTGTCTGTCTCAGATGGTTGCAGAATCAGCTAATAAACCTGCACAATTGGATGAAGCACAGCTGGAGGCACAGCAGGCTTCAGTGCAGGAGATCCAGAACCTGAGAACATCTCTGAACCAGGCCCAGACTAGAACCACAGAGTTGGAGGCACAGGTGGACAACCTGCAAAAGGTACCCATCTTTATTTGTTTACTTAGCCTATTAGTATTTAGTTTACCAGCAAAAAACTTTTTTTAAACCTTAGTTTCCCTCTTCTCTCGATATTTTACTATTTAAAGTTGTCCAAAAATGCTATATTTCTTAACGTTGTCATGACAGCAGGGAACTACCTGTTGTAACATTTTAGCCTTTAATCTCAGGCCAGGCTCTCCATAACAATCTCTAAATGCACAAGGCGAGATTAATAATTAAGTGGCTCAGGGAACAAAACGTGGACATTTTTGAAACATTAAACTTGTGGTCAATCCTCATGAGGTCTGCGGACAAATTAAAACTCACAAATTCTGACGAACTCTGAGCATTGGTAATGCAAGAATACGCTGCCATCAGGCAGGATGGGGAAGTTGATTGACAGCATGCCAGGGAAAATTGCAGAGGTCTTGTAAAAGAAGGGGCAAAAATGTACATGGACTCTTATTGGACTTGCATATACTGAAGTATTATTACAAGCATTTCATAAGGGTCAATTAAAGCCTTTAAACGCGTGAGGTCTTGAAATACAAGGAGTACGCATGCTGCAGAACGTCACATGATCACAACTGAGCCTATGGTTCTTCTCTCTCTCGTCCTGTGGGGTTGTGGGTAATCGTCTCCCATGCTCGTCTCAGTGCGTGTGCATCACTTGGTCAACATGGTTTAGCTGTAATTACCAAAAAAAAAAGTGTGTGTGGGTGTGTGCACATGTATGTGTGTTTGTTTGAAAGCTTGTTATATTTTATTCACACCTGGCTGAACGTAGACAGCGGGTGAGAGAGACTTGTTACTTGCTAGGTCCGTTAGACTTGTATACAAATTGGTCTAACCTGCACGGCAGCAGTGGGAGTTAAACTGCCATGAAACTGTATAGAAATAACTTTGACATAACTATAAGATCTTCTCAGAAGGTGTAGAGCATATTAGGAATTTTTGAGGGTATGTGGGCCTATGATTGTGTAAAAAGAGAGAAGGGTGGTATCATCATGTGCCCATGTGTAAGCCAGAGTTTGTGTTATTGACTTGCAGACCGCAGGAGAGCGTGAGGCTGAGGTGAAGAGTCTGCAGGAGCAGCTCGTTCAAGTTCAACCAGAACTGACACGTCTCCGTACAGAGCTTCAGGAGAAGAGCATTCAGGAGGACCAGCTAAGACAGCAGGTTGCAGAGAAAGAGGAGAAGACCAAGAAAGCCATCCTGGTAGCAAAGCAGAGACTCAACCAGCTCAACAGTGAGTGCAAAACACACTGCAAAGTCATGACCATGAACTTCATGTTGACCAGTAAATTATAATTTCTTGAGCAGAGTAATGCAACAGTGACCACCTAAAGATACCTAGTTAAATTCGACATGGTGTGTAGTTTAAATCAGCATGTAAGATCATTTTGATTTGAGTGTAGGAAGGTTTAAAAATTTTGCGTGTATGTGACCCAGATGCAAAAGACAAGCTAATGAAGGAGAATGAGGAGATGAAGCAGCAGAGAGAAGAGTTGGAAGTGAGGTTGAGTGCATTGAAGTCTCAGTATGAAGGGCGATTAGGCCGTCAAGAACGGGAGCTGAGAGAGCTGCGTGAGCAGCAGGAAAGACTTGGAGAACAACGAGATGAGCCTCTGGAGCAGGGGACAAGCAAGGTATGACCTACTGGAGACTCACTAATGTGTCTTTGAATTATTATTGTTATTTTTTAACACTACATTTGAGTCATTTTCAAGTCTTAAATGTTCAGTCTGAATTTAGCATTACTGCATGTTGCTTATCGGCAGTCTGAATTAAATTAAATACACAAGTTGGTATCACTTTTTGTTTAAAAAAAAAAAAAAAAGAACAATTTGGCAAAAAAGAAATGCCTACATTTGTGCAGGCTCAGGAGCAGCAGAGGCCATCGGAAAGCAGACAGATCACACTGAAGACCACACCAGCTACCGACAGAGGAAGGTAATGACTTAAGAACTAGAGCGTTGTTCCTTTTTAGACCCCGTATCTGTGCAGACAACCTGGACTGAGTAAATCTCTGTACTTTCTACACAGGGCAAATAAAAAGTCACGTAATGCTTGATAATAAATTAATATTATAATAATGCGATCTTAATTTCTTTAATTGGCCCACAGTGCTAGTACCAGTGAGCCACCTACAGCGAACATCAAGCCCACTCCTGTAGCTGGAGCAGCCAGCAAGCCGCCTAACATTCCAGGCAGCAAGGCCACACCAAGAGCAAGCATCAGACCAATGATAACACCCGCTCCTGTTACCACAGCAACTCCGACCGCCACGGTCATGCCCACAGCGCAGACAGAGACACAGGAAGGTAAGAAACCTAAGCTCTGTTTTTGCATAAAACAGAAGTTGAATAATAATGTCGGTCTTGCATTTTTGTTTTTGTACTTTGACCAAGCTGTAAAAATTTAATACACTCATTTTTACTCTCCTGTCATCAATACATCATAATGTCAGACATCGTTATCCCTGCAGCTCTACAGCCGTCCGAGACTCCGGTGGAACATGTGACCGTGTTTGGTAGCGGTTCTGTGCGTTCCACAAGTCCAAGTGTTCAGAGCACTCAGTCAATCATCACACTGCAGCAGAGCCAAGCCACGGCCTTTGTTCAGCCCACCCAACAGCAGGCCAGTCAGGAGCCAGCAGCGCCCATGGTGGAGGCAGTGCACAGCTCACAGATGGAGAGACCATCCACCTCTACTGCCGTGTTTGGTACAGGTGAATATAAAACAATAACCTCCGTCCAATATTCATGGCACATAAATCAGCCACTTCTAGGGTTAAACAGTGCACCGCTTTCACAGCATGTTTTTATTATTATTACAATTTAAATGTTTTTTATTGATGTTGATGTTTCAACAGCCAGTTAGCTATGCTTGAATGAAAGGCTTTCATGGCCACACGCCTATGTAATCATAAGAAAACCAAAAATCATAATCATTAATAAAATATGAATACTAATATGAATAATAATTTCTTGGTCATTAAACTAATAAACTAGCATATTTGTATACATTGTGTGGTTTATAGTTGCAGTAAGAAAGCATGTGTGATGTGCATGTGCAATATGTGTGTTTTAGTATCTGCGAGTGCAGGTTCATCTCTGCAGAAGCGTGTACGAGAGGAGGAGCTGGAAAGCACAACTGAAGTGACTGAGAGCACACAGGATGACCTTAATGAGCCACCTATGCCTAAGAAGATCCGTTTTATCCAGAGAGTCGGCCTGGAGGTGTGATTTTTGTTTTCTTCAAAGAAGACAGCTCTGATTGAAGAATGCTATAAGATGCTATGTATATAGCTCTCTTAGTAGCCTGTAGGTTTCAAATGAAGAGCTGTGTAAGAATATTTTCTCTTTTGCAGGAGGATATCGGTACAGAGGAGAGTAATGATGCAGAAGCTGAAGCACCTGAAGGTACTTTGGAAGCCCCAGACGCAAGTGAGGTAAATTATGCTACATTCATTAAGGAAGTATGTGCCTGGACAGACACTGTAGTAAGGCTGGAATTAGCATTACTTCATCTGTAATGTAGTGTTATCACAGAAAAAACCTTTTTTTTTTTTTTTTTTTTTTTTGTATAGCACTTTTAACAATTGACATTGTGTATGAATCACAATGATCAGATTGTTCCTGGTGAGCAAGCCGAGGGCGACGGTGGCAAGGAAAAACTCTCTGAGATGGTAATAGGAAGAAACCTTGAGAGGAACCAGACTCAACAGGGAACCAACCCATCCTCATTTGGATGAAACAGAGCAGGAATTGATCTGCATTCATACTGTGTGTTAGGTGGCAGCCAGTTCAGTATAACAGTTGATGTTAATTAATATTAATATGGAGTCCAGGTAGTTATTGGAGGCTCAGGTAGACTCGTAGGAACTATCGAGCAACTGCAGCCGAGTCAAGTCCTCAGAGAAACAGCTGTCACCATCAGTCGAGGCCAGAACCGTCTTCATGGTTGTGTGAAACCGTCCTCAAGACACCGGACGCATCCCGAAGAGACACACGGGGCATCCATGTGATGAGATCTCCGACCAGAAGTGGGGCACCAGGATGGGTCAGACAGGTCCAGAGGGCAGAGGGAGTCTGAATCACTGGCAGCTCAGGAACGACATGTGTAGCTCGACAGAGAGAGGGGGGGGAGAGCAGAAGAGGAGAGATAACAGTTAGGTATGGTCACAGTCACATAATGTATAAAGTAATGTATATTTAGTGTAGAGTGCAAGCAGGGACTCCGGCAGGACTAACTATAACAGCATAACTAAAAGGGAGAGCCA
>JAQMYG010000003.1:8720948-8731037 GCA_030014215.1 Clariallabes teugelsi | reverse complement strand
TTACACACACACACACGTGGTCACAGTGTTATAGTAAACAGTACACGTGTGCACGGATGTTGATTATACCAGTAAGACCCAGCAGGGGAGACGATTACCCACAATTCCACAGTGCAAGAGAGAGAAAAACCATTGGCTCAGTTGTGATCACGTGACGCTCGGCATCAAAACAAGAACCGCGTTACTCACAATCCGAGGTTCCACTGTATGTGCAAAGCTAATTTTTTTTAACATTTTGGATTTTGTCGAGATTTTTTGCCTTTATGAGCACAGCCAATAATAGAGTAAACAACACAGGGTGATATGGGGTCTGCAAGATATTACTGAACAGAAAAAAGGGTTTATTGTGTCAAAGTTGACGAAGATAAGACAGTAGGGTTTCTACATCCTATTAGAAGACACAGAGAGGTCAGTGAGTGTCAGCAGTTGAACGTCATGTCCAGAAAATCAGAACGAAAATAGAAACATAATGTGTGTCAATGTTTTGTAACCTTTGTGAATCTTCACTAACCTTATGTGACCTAATGTGACCTCTGTGAATTTCATTGTACATTCTCCATATAGATATTTGCTTGAGAAACCTTTCAGTGCATTTACGCAATAACTCTCTCTCTCTCTCTCTCTCTCTCTCTCTTTTCTGTTATTATTAAGCCTCTTTCAAGATGTGACATACAGTAATCTCATCCTAGCAGATCATTTTATGTTTCTAGATATAAATGTGTGAAATAAGCAAAGTGAGCTGTCAACAGAGCAACCTGTATTTTCAATCGTGAAATTAGTAAAATATCTAAAGGTCGCCGTAACTGTCTTGTATTTCTTTATTCATAATCTTATAATGAACAATAATAGATAAATCTGCATATACTTCAGATGTTGTTACGCCTTTTACATCATGTTAGTCACCTGAGACCTGATAAAGCAGGACATCTTCAAAGGGGAAGTCTTTTATTAATAATTCTACAACTGACCACCAGAGGGCACTCTGCCCTGAAAACTGCTCTCTTAGGTAATATATTTGACTCATCTGTTTGTAATTATGGCAGACCCTTATCAGTTTAGTTTAAGGTAGTTTGTTGGTCTTTGTCTTTTTTATTACAATTCTCTGACATTTAATACATCATCTGTCTAGGTTGTTTGGTTCTTAGCCTGAATTGTGGATTGTGTGCAATTAGACTCTCTTTCACATTTAGAATTATCGTTGTTCTGTACATTGACTTTGGCACAAAAATAACAACAATGTCCATCTGGGGTCATGTATGTCTAAGGGCAGTCTTGCAGAGTTTGGTGTTTCCCCTGTTCTAAAAATACAAATGAATGAGAAGCCACTCAAAACTTAAAAATTCAGTCTTGGAAAGTATAATCAGTGATATAGCATTGGATCGCTCCGTGTGGGGCAAGCAAATTAACTTTATTTAATTTCATTTAATTTCATTAATTATTATATCTTAACATCATAGCAAATAGAAAATGGTCAAAATAGTCCTTTGAAATTGCATTCCAAACCAATCCATATTAATCCATCCATATTGACCAGGTTTTATAAAAATGATCAAAGATTTAGAATAAATCATCTTGTAATAACTTATATAATTTATTATGTAGAACTGTATATACTCAGCATTAAGTTAATTGCATTCCAGATTACATTAATTGACTAACAGATTGATTAATTGATGCTAACAGAATCGCAATACAGATCGAATCAACGCCTAGATATCGCAATAATATCGTATCGGCTGGTCCCTTGTGATTCCCATCCCTAATATATCCTATATACACACGTATATAAAGGATGTGGTCCTCACAACATGTCCCTTCTTTCTATGGGAAACTCACACTCCTGTATTAAAGCTCTGGACGTTTACTCAATCTATACAAATATTATAAAGCACTGTTAAATGTAATGTTATTATAATTTATAACCAGGATGCCGGTTATAGAACCAGTGCTTGGCTGTTGATCTACATATCTCCAGTGCTATCTATAAGGCTTTTTAGATGTTTCATTTAACTGATTATATGAATTCATTCTATAAAATATAAAATATTAAAAGTAAAATCTGTATTGTTCTGTCACTGATATCAATATCGCTGTTATCAATATCACTGTGATTAATAATACTGTTAATATCACTATCAATATGACTGTAATTAAAATCACTATTAATATTATCTATATTACTGTTATTAATATCACTGTTATTAATCACTGTTTATATCACTGTTGTCAATATCACTGTTATTAATATCACTGTTATCAATACCATTGTTATTATATAGAATGTAACTGTTATCACTGGTAATATAACTTATGAATATCACTGGTATGAATATCACTTATGAATATTACTGTTATTAATATCACTGTTATGAATATCACTTTTATCAATAGTATTGGTATTAATATCACTGTTATCAATATCACTGTTATGAATACCACTGTAATAAATATTACTGTTATCAATATTACTGTTATCAATATCACTGGTAATATAACTGTTGTGAATATCACTGTTATTAATATTACTGTTATCAATATAATTGTTATTATATATAGAATGTAACTGTTATTCATAAGTCATCACTGGTAATATAACTTATGAATATCACTGTTATGAATATCACGTATCAATAGCATTGGTATTAATATCACTGTTATCAATATTACTGTTATTAATATCACTGGTAATATAACTGTTGTGAATATCACTGTTATTAATATTACTGTTATCAATATCATTGTTATTATATAGAATGTAACTGTTATTCATAAGTCATCATTGGTAATATAACTTATGAATATTATTGTTATGAATATCACTTATCAATAGCATTGGTATTAATATCACTGTTATGAATATCACTGTTATGAATACGACTGTTATCAATATTACTGTTATCAATATTACTGTTATCAATATCATTGTTATTATATAGAATGTAACTGTTATTCGTAAGTCATCACTGGTAAAATAACTTACGAATATCACTTATCAATAGCATTGGTATTAATATCACTGTTATGAATATTACTGTTATTAATATAACTGTTATCAATATTACTGGTATGAATATTACTGTTATTAATATCACTGGTATATAACTGTCATGAACACCAGTGTTATTAATATGATCACTGTTTGCTGTATGTGTGTAATGTGAGTGACCATCTTTATCAGTAAGTTTATCAGTAAGAGTGCCCCAGTGTTCATACACGAGGTATATTGTGATATAAATATGTAGTTTACAGTCCACACTGACACCAAGTCCTGATCTCTGATACTGCTGATTAATATTTTAACAAATGTCCTCTAAAGCACTTCAAATGCCACACATATATACAGATCTGCTGTGAAATCCACCCATAAAAAGCCCTTAGACAAACAGTTTAAAGCCATAAATTTGTGAAGTGCAATAAAAGTGCCGACCCTTGACCCTGACTGAGGCCACGATCACCTGCACGCTCCAGTACAGACGCTGCACGTGACACAAGTACACAAATTACACGCCGAGTGTGGGGCTGGATTTATGACTGTCTGGTCCAAAGTGCGCTTCAACTATCCAAACAGCAAATAAACCAACAGCACACGCGTTCAAGACGAGCAAACAAACAAACAAACAAACTGAACCGAATCCGACAGTCAGTGAGTTGATGAGGAGGTGAAACACTTACTGAGGTGAAGGTATTCAGTGTGATCCATTTGGTAGCCAGAGTGGAATTGAGTTCAGTTTTTACTCTCTGGTGGTTGTGTGTTTCCCTCCTGCTGAGAACTCACTGCTCTTCTCGCTCTCTCTCTCTCTCTCTCACACACACACACACACACACACACACGAAAACAGTGAAGGAGGGGGGCACTCTAGGGAGGTCCTTGACAGACGCGCGCGCACGCACACACACACACACACACACACACACACACACAGTGGATTAATGATTAACAAAACAAAGACAGTTCAACTAATATTCACTCACTCCCTGATTTGCATATAAATTAATACACAAACAATACCCCAAACAAACAAACATGCAGATAAGTAAATTAAACATAAATAAATAAATAAAAATAATAAAAAATATAGATTTGGAATAATTATTAACTTGCTAATTTATTGAATAATTATTAACTTACAAAACCTAAACTATTCATAAAATAGTATGAAATTCATTTATCAATTTACATTATTTTAATGAATTATTGAATGAAAGAAAGAAAGAAAGAAAGAAAGAAAAACAAAATGCAAATGGATTCATATGAATTAAGAACTAAATCAATAGAAAAAGTGTAAATAACAGAAAGAGAAGGAAATAAAATGGGAAAAAAAGTCAACTTAGTTTAAAAATTCTCAATTAATATGACAAAAATCAGCACGTGCTGTATATCAACAAACAACAAACAAACAAACAAACAAACAAACATAAATGTACAGACAAAAGAATAAACAAATTAAATAAAAAATATATAAGGATATGATGCACAGTATGTTGTAAATTAGATAATGGTATTTAAATGAAAGTGCAAAATGTTTTATCAATAGAGCTTTTAATTATAAACTGTGGTTCTGGAGGGGGTTGAACATCTGCTAAACATCTGGTCAGGTCACAATACGCAAACTACATAAATGCTGATTAGTTAAAATGCACTCTGTGTAGACCTTTACTCCACTTACATTTTGAAATTTTTCCCTTCTGTTTTTCTTTCCTTATATAAGATCCATTCAGTGTTGCCAACATTAAGCAATCTCAGAAGAAAGAAATTCCCAGAATTCCAGCCGTTCCGTCCCTGTGAGGCTGCTGAAAGGTGCGAAGATCCCCCTGAGATCCCCCTCCAGCATGTGGGGTCATATAAGGGTGAGCTTCTGGTACTGAGTGAGGTTATTCAGAAGTCAGCAGCACTCGCAGGCTTCCACTGTGTAAGTGCAAGTGTGCTGGATCAGGACACTGCAGCACCAGTGGATGGGAACAACAGTTACCTTTGAAAAAAAAGGGCCACAAAAGAGCAAGAAGAGACGCTAACTAAGACGAATGGCTCCTTTTTTCAAGCCATTGCAGCCTAATCAGGCTCTTTTCATTCGCCTCTTGTTAGATAATGTACATTTGTGGAGTGAAAGGGACTGAAGGACAATTTATCAGGCAGCCTTTTATCTCTGTAATGGAGCCACATGGCCCAGAGCTTTAGCACTGTCCCGGGCCACACACTACATTACTAAATGAACACTGTGACAATTAGGCGAGCACAATTTTCTGTAAATGTACAAGAATGTAAATGTTTTAATTACCTCTTCTGGAGCTGCTGGAAATTTGTTTACCTCACAGGTTGTAGCATTACGTAACAAACGTACTAATCTCATATTTTTATTGTTGC
Source organism: Clariallabes teugelsi (assembly GCA_030014215.1). Lineage (NCBI taxonomy): Eukaryota > Metazoa > Chordata > Actinopteri > Siluriformes > Clariidae > Clariallabes > Clariallabes teugelsi. The sequence goes on along the minus strand of JAQMYG010000003.1, from coordinate 8,725,675 downwards.
TATTATATTATATTAACATTTACAGCTTTCAGGTTTCTCTTTATCACTAGAGGTTTCTAGGAAACTCATTCTAGTACAGACAGGATTTTTTTTTCTTCCAATGGTTGTAAAATTATTTATGAAATAAAAGGATTTTGGGTGAAAGAGACTTGCATTCCATTATTATCTTTTGCACTCAATTCTAAACTTGTTGAAGAAATTCTCAGTCATTGCTGATATTATCCATTTATCCATCCATCCATCTTCAACCGCTTATCCATTTAATATATACTTATCACTCTTGTTACTCTTCCTACTCATATTGCCACCACAACCAATAACCACTTCCACTATTTCTACCACTATTACCACCACCACTACTACTACTACTAACACTACTACATCCAGCAGCACTGCTGCTTATAATCATAATAATAATAATAATAATAATAATAATAATAATAATAATAGTCTGTTTTTTGTTTGTTTGTTTGTTTGTTTATTTGTTTTTGTTTCCTTCCTGTGATACCCTACATTACCTGGCATCCCATCCAGGCTGTATCTCCAGCTCACAGCTAGGATTCCCAGAAAAGTCTCTGGAGGCAAGCACATTTCAACCACAAGCTTGTGAGTTTCAATCCCAGGACAGGCAAGTCATAAATTCACTGTGCCCCTTAACTGTTCATCTTTATACTTGGATTTAATCGGATTGTCTGCCTCACAAAATAATTTTGCATTAAACCTTCTGCCAAATAAATCTGTGTAAAAGGGTTAAAATCAAGTAAATATGTATACAATGACTACAGAATGTTATTATAAGAGAATATTAGAATAATGGCTAGAGAAATGCTGTTATATACTTAAGTGCTAAAGGAAAGACGTTTGGTGGTTTGCGGTGTTTCATCTGAATCCTCTCCTGGATATGTGTAAATAATTCTCACAGTATAGACTACTACTATACTATTTAAAGACTGACATCACTAGAGATAAAAAAAAAAAAAAAGTCCTGGTTTGCTTTTGTTTATAGTAGTAGCTGGTGTGTGTGTGTGTGTGTGTGTGTGTGTGTGTGTGTGTGTGTCTGCACATTGTCAAAGAGACTCTCTATCCATCTCTCAACACTTAAAAGAATTGCAGGCCTCCGTTTAACTCAACACAGATCTAACAGACAGCTCAGGCAGGAGAAATGACCATCAGCTGCCATGCCTCACCCTCAGGATAATAGCCCTGACACACACACACACACACATACACAAAGAATGGAGGGCAAATATTCGAATGAGAAAGTGGCCTGGTAACTTCAACAGTCGTGATGACAGAGCTGTAAATCAGCGTGCTAATGTACAAATCTCACTTTCTGCTTAACATAAATTATGTAGCATCATGTTTTATTTAATATGGCGAAATTAATGTAGAGGATAACTGCTCCTTGGGAACAATGAAAAAGAAATCAATACAAGACTCAATATTACAAATTGCATTTAAAAACATTAAAACAATTCTGTTTTTAAGACAGACAATGTATAGGATATCCTCTATTCTTTAAAACAATACCTAGAACATTATACTTAAAGAACACTATTTCAAATGACTTGATCTTGATCTATAGCGTATAGATCTAAATCCAACAACCTCCTGTACTGCTCACCAAGCTCACATCAGCTCGATAGGACTGGTTCAAGATATATATATATAAAAAAAACAACACCATATCAAGTATTACAATACAATAATACTGTATTTCTGATAAAAACAAACAAACAAACAAACAACAAAAAATTATGTCTTACATCTGCCATAACAATGACATTTAGGTCACGGTGTGAAAAAAAGATGTGTGTGCGTGTGTATGTGCATGCATGGAAGGAGGGGTGGTATTAGCCTGTAGCATGTGTGGGCGTGTTTTAATGTCAGCCTGCATCTTTAAAAAAAAATTTTTTTTTTGGCCAGATTTTTTTTTTTGGCCTTGTTTCCTCACTTGTAATATGCATATGTTATTATTATTATTATTATTATTATTATTATTATTATTATTATTATTATTATTAATTCTATTATTATTGTTCTTATTAATGATTTTTTTAATGAATAAAGTATTGCTGTATTAAAAAAAAAACACACCTAAAAGAACCCAAATATTGGCAGATGTTATCATTCGGGTAATGTAGTAGCAGTAATACACAAGTTAGATGAATTACCTTAGAATGCCAATAAGACTAAAGTGTTTGTGTGTGGCCAGTACAAACTCATCTATCAGTAGCTCAGTGAGTGGGCTTCTCGTGTTTCTATCTCACCCTTTCGCAGTTCTAATGTAGCCCTGTGTAAATGGCATGCCTTTTAACATCTAAGAGACTTAGGTCTAAGCTAAGGTCTAAGCTACACTAGTCAGCACCAATAAGAAAGTCAGGAAAGAAAAGAAAGTGGAAATAAAAACTGAAGTAAAGAAGAAGTGAACACTGAACAGAAATGTATCTTAACTGATTAAATTCATTTTGTTTTCTGTAAGTAAGTAAATAAATTATATATACTAATAGGTGAAAATCATGAGCGGTGCCTTTACACAGTTTGATTAACTATTTTCTCGTTTACATTTACATTTTAATGTCAGAGAAATAAAAGGAAGCAACATTTTAAGAACTGTAGCAGTTTCTATGAAAAATAAAAAGATAGTCTTTCTGAGAAATGCAGAAACAGAAGCATGTGAGAGTCAGCGTCTGCAGAAAAATAATGGCAAGTTCTCCATCAGCTGATTTTGTTCCAAAACTGTGCTAGGTTTAAGGGCAGAGGATGACCCTTTTAGCATTTAGCGGCTTGATTGTTGTTTGTCAATTACCCTTTATAGACATTAAAAAACATTTTTAGACTAGGGGTGTCCACAGCCTACTGGTGCACAGTAAGTAGCAGGGTTACATGCTACTTAATGATGTCCTCTATGTAAGATGTGTAAAAATCAGTAAATTGGAAGATGCCATGCTCTACACTGCAGTGACAGAAGATTGTTCTATGTTGACCTCTATGTAGGGCGGCGAGTGTTACTTCACCTCCTCTCTGCAGGAAGTGCGTCATAAATCTTCCTCAGAATGAGTGGCTCTGGGGAGGTGACCCATGACACACTGATCATCAGACATACATTTCTCTCTCTCTCTCTCTCTCTCTCTCTCTCTCTCTCTCTCTCTCTCTCTCAAACACACACACACATAAACACACACAAAACAAAGCATGGACTGTTTCCAAACTACTCTCAGCTAATCCATATGTATCCTATATTGTTCTTTTACAGATGCATGTAGGGTCAAGTTTTATTTTATAACATCAGCTATATGGAGAGCATATATAGGTAACGAAACAGATAACGCAGTACAGTAAAATGTATCAATCAGATACTATCACAAATAATACGATTTTGTATTGAACGTTATACTGGTTTTAAATAAAGAGACATAAAATGTTTATGAATTTAACGCAATGTATTTAAGACCATACAGTATGTCAAAAAGTCAATATAGTAGTATTATTACTGATTGACTATAAAAAATGAAGGTTGTTTTTATTGTTTTATAATAAAAAAAATATTTTTACTGGGTTTTATTTTAGAAATTAAACACTTCAAGATAAACTGTTAAGAAATAGTAATAAATTCTGGGTGCTGTGATTTACTTTTATCAATACAAAGTGTTTTATTATTGCAATTTGTCAACAATTCAACATTTGTTTATTTTTTAAAGCAAAACATTTTACTTTTTCATATTTTGTACATTCACCACATTTAAACCGTTCCTGTTATCACTAACGTTAAAAAGGAAAGAGCTTCTCTGTAACTTTTCCTTGAAGTTAATAAGACAGAAAAAAACAGCTTCTTAATGAGAGTACTATCCATCCTGTACAATTTGCCATGTCAGAAAACCAAAAGTTACCATTTTTTCTCTAACTGTTACAAAACCTGACACGTGAGACTCTTGGTAGCTGTTAAAAAAAAAAAAAAAAAAAAAAAATGGCCAGTTCATGTGTGAAAATCATTCCTCATGTTCCCAAAACCACTTTTTCACAATTTGAACACTGGAATATGTCTGAGCAATCAGGGAAGAAAAACTCTACTGATGTCAAGTCATCAGATGAGCAACTGAAGATCATACCCCCAGATCATAACACTGCCTCCAGAGGCTCGTACAGAGGCCACTATGCACGATGGCTGCATCGCTTCATGCTCTTCCCTTCTTTCCCTGATCGCTCTAGAATAGGGTCAGTCTGGACTCATGACCACATGAGACCTAGTCCAAAATTTATGCTTCCTAGAAAACTGAAGCACTTTTTTTCTAATCAGCTTCACTAACACATGGTTTTCTTATGACCACACAGCGGTTCAAACAAGTTCTCATCACATTGTGCTCGTGGAAATGTTCTTATTGTCACTATTAAACATGATGTAGGTTAATGATGAGTTGGACCCAATTCCAGACGCACAATGTGATGAGAACTCTCAAGACTTAAATGATCAGGCAGTCTTTTAAAGAAACTGTCCTTTAAATCATATTCTCTATTAATAGGCTCAGGTACAGTATGCAAGACATAAACGTAAGTCATAGAAATGATAATGTATTAGAATAAGTACAATAATACTTTTTAGCTAGAGCCACCATTATAAGATAAGATAAGATAAGATAAGATAAGATAAGGTAAGATAAACCTTTATTAGTCCCACAAGTGGGAAATTTGTTTTGCCACGGCAGCAAGTGGACAGTACAAAGTAAAAA
>JAQMYG010000003.1:8709204-8720848 GCA_030014215.1 Clariallabes teugelsi | reverse complement strand
TTAGACTATAAGTAAACACAGTTGACTAAGTAATATGTTTGTACCCAATGAGTATATGTATACATACAGAGAGTGAGGGACAGATAAAAAACTATAACATTTTTTATGATAAAAAACTATAACCTTTAGATTTGAGAATTTAACAGTGCTATGGTATTTTATTCCTTTACATCATTGTCAATAAAAAAGGCACTCTGAAAAACAATCCCTAGTCTGAGTGTAGTTTCACTGCTTAACTATTAATAATGCAATATTTTTCAGTTTGACGTTTACAGCATTGAAAAAACATTTTGTTGCAAAATCTGAAGAAAAAAAAAAAATCTGAATTTGAAAGTAAAGGAAATGTGACGAGACAGTATCGGGAAGAAGAGTTAGCTAATATACTGTTATCGGTCAAAAGGTTAACACAGTGACTGGAAGGTTGAACTGGGACTGTAACTCACTTTCACACTCACTTTCTTTAGCGTAAAAAAAGGAAGACTTCTTCTTTTAGAACCGATATCCATACACAAAGAGTCTAGAACTATTTTAATAAGAATTTTGAAAATTTCAATGAAACAGTATGTGATATTGAGATATGGGATTTATATAAAGGATATTACATTAATTCATAACTTCAGCAGTCACATGCGAAAGGACAATATGTGTTCTTTAATTGTGATCTGAGTAGAAGATTCGAGTGTTCCAGACCTAAAAAAAAGTTTCAGATTACCACTGATAATAAAATCATGCAGTAACATGACATGGAAATAAGCGAAAGTGTGAAGCAGAAGGAAGCTTGTGATACTACACACACACACACACACACACACACACACACACACACACACACACACACACACACACACACACACACACACACACACTGTCTCTCTCTCTCTCTTATGCAATAATGAAAAGAGAGAACCATTCTGTACAGATAAAGGTTACGACACACAGCAGCTTGGAAGAATTTCTTAATAACTTCATAACCTGAAATCATTCAATTTAATTAAATATGCTTTTTATCATAATTTCTCATAAGATTAAGCTATTATTCATTTAATGAACACACTGTGAAACCACTGCACAAGTGTATGTATTATTCACTATTAAAAAAGATAAACAAGATTAAGAGGGTTTGGTTTGTCTCATAGTAACACAGCGCAGAAAATGTAGAATGAATCGGATCAAAGTCAATCTGCAACGGCCATAACATTATTACATTATCTTTGAGGTTTGTAGGAACATTATCAAAACATTGCAATTCTAGGAAAGTTTGGTTTCCAGGAACGTTTCCTGGACGTTCCGTTCGGAGAACATCTGAAAGAGTTTGAGTAAGAGTTAATAATGTTCTTACTGTAGGAACACTGAGGAATGCTTCTAGAATGTTACACAAACCATTTCTACAATGTGATGTAATAAGGGTTATTTTGCCACACCGTTCTTTAATGCTTGACTCTAATTGGTCGGAACGTGTTGCTTCAGTAAGGAATAAACACTTTACTGCTGTTACGGTAAAATAATCAGTGACGGGGTTAGGGTGTGATGAAGCGTAACATGAAGAAGAGTTACTGTTTCCACCCCAAAGTGGAATATTTTCATGTAACATCATGTCTTAAAATCCTTCGCTGTTCATCTAGCACACTGAATAGTCTATGATTAAAAATGTATTAACAAATTGCACTACTGAATCTTTTTGATAATGCGTTTAAACTATTATGTTTCATGTTATGGAAACAAGCTTGTTCCTTTTTCACTTATGATGTACTCAACGTCTATACCGCGTTACCGCGTTACCACGTATACAGGATGGCAGGGGCATGACACCTATCCCAGGAGACTACACACACTCACTTGCTCATTTACTGTACTGCACACACTACGGACAATTTGGGAACGCAAGTTAACCTAATCTGCATGTTTTGGACTGGGAGAGGAAACCGGAGTACCCGGAGAAAACCCGAGGTGGGAATTGAACCCAGACCCTGGAGGTACAAGAAAACACTATGCTGCCATTATTAAATTCATTGAAATTTTATTTGCATATAACTTTTAGCAGTGACCAGTGTCACAAAGCAGCTTCAGGACAGGGATAGCTCAGTGGTTAAGGAATTGGACTAGTGATCAGAAGGTCCCAGGTTCAAACCCCGCCACAAGCACCAAGTTGCCACTGTTGGGCCCTTGAGCAAGGCCTTTCACTTTCAACTACACAGATTTATAAAAATATAAGTCATTCTTGATAAACCTGATCTTTGTTAAACAACCCTAATTTAGCTTTAAGAAATATGCCTGATATAAGCAGTAGAAGAAAAGCAACCTCTCACACAATAACAAAAGGAGAGAAACATACTGTAAGTACATTAGCTCACAAAGGAGCACAAAGCAATGTAAATAACATTCTGCAAGACCTCTAATCGATCAAAGATATAAATACACACGGAAGCTCTCATCTTTAAAGCCATTAAAATAGAAACTGGAGCCAAACTCTCTTGGACGTATGTTGGAAAGGAAGTAATCAGGGTAGAGGCAATTGTACAATAGGAAGGTACATGCCGTGGCCCCTCACCACCCCTTAGAGGAAAAGTGCTTTCGCGTTGCCAGGACGTAGCCAATCACTCAGACATTCATGGAGAATACTTTTAGAAAGAGCAATTAGCCGATCTTCCATCCTCAGGCTCGGGGAATCGTGTGCTTTGAGTATAAAATATAGACAAAAGGGCAATGGGGCTTATGGGAAAGGACATAACATCTCCATTATTAAAAAAAGAAAACAATAAAGGGCAGAGTGTACCACTTGCACAAGGAGTGCTGAGAGGTTCATGGAAAGTTTACTACTGTAGCATTACACTTTGTTTACAGAAAGTGTATTATTGACTCACAACTTAGGAGCGCCCGAAAGTGCTCTCCCTTAACACAGCTGGCATCACAATGCCACCTCAGCCTTGAAATAACTTTTACAGCATAGTTTATTTGACCGGCAGCATTAGAGGCCAAGCTATTTGGTTAAAAGTGAGTACATAAATATTTGGACATGTATTTCCAAGAAAATGTAACTGAGCCCCAAAAACATGTCTGGAATGATGGAAAAAACAAAAATGGTGTTTTTTCATCTGGTTAATGCGCTATTGACAAAGCACAATTGATCCAGTAATGATGATAAAAACAAATTGTAGTCCTGAAAGCATCCTATAGTAGGATTATCAATCAATATTCATATTGATTTATATTGATTATGATTTTGCATTTAGCTACTCCTTTAATTTAAACAAAGCTGGCACTTCACTGATTCATGGTGTCTCTCATATTAATCAATAAATAGCATTTATTCATTAGTATGAGATAGGGATTATTTGTCACACATTTCAGTCCTGAATCAAACGACATATTACTTAACTAACTGTTGATATGCTCATGTTCCATCATGTCATCATGCTTGCAGGATTTTTTATTGATCTGTTTATTCATGTGGATGTGACAGTAATGGTCGATAATGGCAATTAATAAACAGGACATGGGAACATTTTTTTCTGTTTGTGGACATTTTATTTAATGTTGAAATAGTTTTACTCTTATGTAGGAATAATTTGCCTATTTCAGAATTATGTCAGAGAATAAGCATAGTTTAGTCCTACTAAAGGCTGTAGTAAGGCTAGCAGTAGTATTGGCTTTGGTCAGTGATAGTAGTGTACATGTTTGGAGCTGTTGATGCACCATGATGATAAATCATTGATATTATGATGGAAAGGTGAACTACAGCACATATTTTGCCAAAGCCAAATATTGAGAAAGGGTATACAGTAGGTCTACTGTGTAAATGTAGCTCTAAAAATCTAATTGCTGGTGTGGCCAAATAAAAAAATTTAACGAACTAAAAAAAAACATAAAGGAAAAATTATATCATACTTTATATGATAAAATATATCATATCAAAAACATATGATATCCTGCGCAGCCCTAAAATTGACTTGCAGTATACGTTATATTAACAAGACGGACCAGATTCCCACTCATAGCCAGCATCTTATTGCATCTTTCTAATTATATTCTGTCTTACTTTTTACTTTATTATTACCTCTCCTCTTGAGGGACTGGGTCATCACATAAATGTCATTGCTAAATGCACCTGCTTTCTCTCACAGCATTTGAGACGACCAAAACCAGGCCAAAAGGGCAGGATTACACTTATAGCAGCACACCAGGCACACTTGATAGCACAAGAGATTTAAAGCACCAGTAAAAGCCAAAGCTCCAGACTTTAGGGTTTAAGAAACATTGCATCATATCTATTACAATAAACGAGCAGGCCAGCTGAAATATTTCACTCAAGTAGAACCAATTACTGTAAAAATTATGCATGTTGTGTCTGGACCTAATATTAGAAAAACATGCGAATAATCTGAACTTATAAGAAGCGGGAGTTCAGTTTTAAATAGTTTTAAACATAATTGAAACTATAATTGTCAAGATTAAAATAAAATGTTTTAGAGTTTAAGGTGGTTAAATTGAGTTTAAAATGTTTTTAGCATGTTTATATCTATGATATATGGCTAGCTGTAAAAGTCGAACAAGAAATAAAGAATGAAAGGGGAAAATATGATGTAAATGCCACACAGCATAATAATACAATGGGAGCTAGCATTCACAGAGGAAATGGCATTTAATTTTAAATCTGTTGTGTAGTAAAATAGTTACAAATGCAAAGGCACTAGAGACTAACCCAAGATCAGGCCTCACACAACTCTTAAGAGTCAATTTAACCTCTGACAGTGATTCAATTCAATTAAAATGATTATTATTATTTCATCCATCCATCTAAGAACCTCTGTAGTCCAACTAGCGACCATGGAGTCCCATTTTTCCTAATTCCCATTCCCATTCCCATTTTTACGGCTGTGGTAGACCTCCGGACAACATTTACACACGCATTCACACACTACGAGCAATTTGGGAACACCAATTAGCCTGATCTGTATGTCTTTGGACTGTGGGAGAAAACCAGAGCACCCGGTGGAAACCCACCAAGCACAGGGAGAACATGCAAACTCCACCTACACAGACCTGAGGCGGGAATCGAACCAGGATCCTGGAGGGGCAAGGTGCTAATCACTAAACCACCGTACTGCCATTATCTTTTATTATTACTATTATTAGTGGCTGGATTGGCACCTTGTCCAGGGTGTACCCTGCCTCGTGCTCTAAGTCACCTGGGAGAGGCTCCAGGCTTCCCACGACCCTGTAGAAAGTAATAGGAAATAAATAATTGAATGAATGAATGAATTATTATTATTATTATTATTATTATTATTATTATTATTATTATTATATGGTATTATTATTTTGATTTCATACTTGCTATATATTTATTATACATTTTGTTGAAAGATTTTGACATGACTTAGTACTTGGTGCCCTCTAGTGATTCAACTTTGCTATTACATCAATCCCGGAACTGAAAAGTCCGGAACTGAGTATTTTTCTTTTTAGTTTCTCATCGAACCTGTTTTTGTAAAGGACTGACATGAACAGGTAACGCGCTGAAACTATTAAGAATGTAACACATTTTGTTTTACAGAATTTAAATTATTTGCTAATTGAACAGTGTAAAACTACCAAAAATGCTGACAATATATCTAGACATATATCTAGATATTTGATAACTAATTTGCTTTTTATGTCTATTTTAAATAGAAATACGCAAAAAAACATAGATATTTGTACACAGCTATTTTGACAGTTTGACTGAGTTAATATTTTCTATGTATACCTAATATATGCATGTAACAAATCTCAGTATTTTCAAACTAATTTAAACAATTTTACTACATCATACATGTGATTTTGTTAAATAGTTTGTTTTTGTTATAAATAAAACAAATTCTGTTTTTTTTTTTTTTTTTACCCATCTCTGTTCTAACACAGGTTGTTTTTTTTAAACAATCACTTTCTAAACACCATCATGATCCCAGTTGAATCTGGTCTCTACATTGGCTCTGTGTCAGATCTTAAGGATCCTGAAGCTCTAACCCTCAAAGGAATCACTCACATCCTCAGTGTGGACTCTGAACAACCAGAGCTGTCTGGGTTTCACACCAAATTTGTCCATGCGCTGGACGACTCATCCACAGACCTCCTTAGCAAGCTAGACAGCTGCATTGAATTTATCAGCGATGCCCTGAATGCATCTTCCTCCTCTTCATTAGAACCACCAGCATCCACATCATCTGTTCTTGTTCACTGGTAGGTTTAAGCAGCTTTAGTACTTGGTGTTTTTCTTTGGGTTCTGTGGAGAGATGTAATATTATTGTGATACCTATTGCAATTCTCTGCATAACTTTTTGTTTTCTTTAGATTTTGTTATAATTCTAAACTAACTTAAGGAAATAATTTTCTCCTAACACACAGGATCTTCACCAACGTGTGAATAGTTTAGCACGCCACAGAAGGTTATAGAGGAATGGCAACATTTTACCACCTCAAATATGAAAAACATAAAATTAAAAATAAATATATTTTTTGGTCACTGTGGCTATACATGAATGGCCACAAAAACCTTTACGATACATCACTGAACTGATTTTTCCCTACATATATATATGTATATATGTATGCCCTGTATATAGGATAATGGGAATATCGCCTGTGGCTTAAAAATCACATTTTTAAAATGCATTTTTAATTTATGGCGTGCGTGCATGTAGAAGGATAATTTTTTTTGCTAAGCTATTTTAGAATTGTAACAAAAAAAAGAAGAAATTAATACAGAATTGAGATATTCTGTATTAATAATATGTTGCACTTCCCTTATCATCCACTTCCCTTATACATCCTACTATTCACATGTTGGCAGGCAGCACAACATCTTATGTGGGAGAAGTGAATTACAGTATTTTTTATGATTGTGTAGACTTGTAACAAAAGCTTAAAAACTAAATCAACGAATTAAAAATAGAATTATTTTATTTCAGTAAATTCTGAATCACAATTCTAATCAAATCGGCACTTGGGTATCATGAAAATATCATATCAGGTGGTTCCTGGTGATTCCCAACTCTTGTATTTGGACAAGAATGTACATGGATGAATGTAGAATAGAGGGCATGCACAGAACTAAGCACTAATTTATATATTTATTTTGATTTATATAAGAATCGAGTATGGTCTGAACTGGAAGGTGTGTTTACTGTTTTTGATTTGTGCTAAATATGGTGTGGGGCTTAAAAAAACGAGAAAGAACAAGACCTAAAAAAAAACTTTTCCTGTTTGTCTGTACTGATACATTGATGGTTGAATCAACCGAACTTTGTTCCTCCATTAACTTTAAACCATTAAAGTGTTAATGACTTGAGATAAATTAAAATAAAATTCCAAATGGATAAAAGACTGAAATGTTGGATCGTAAATGAGATCAGATTTGATCGCAGATCTGATCCACGTGTGTTTTTATACATTCTCTGAATATGTATGAAGTTGATTTGCACAACTCAGATTAGACAGAAAACAAACTTGCTTTAAAGCACATCGTCATCCTGCGGTGATGTACGTTGCTTAGCAACAGAATTGTTTAGAGAACCAGCGTACTTACTGAGATTGTATCAGGTAACCTCAGCATCAGGTATCAGTTCAGAGCTGTAGCATCAGCAATAAATAGCAAAAAACAAACAAACAGCAAAAGCAATTTATTAAAAAGTATTATTCATACCTGACTTGGGTGGGCATGTGAACACACGAAATATGTGATTGTTAAATAATAGATTGGTTAAGAAAATCTATATTTTTTTCTACCATGAAATCATTTATTCCTCCTTCTTGTTAGTCATGCAGGTCAGAGTCGGAGTGCTGCAATCATCACTGCTTATTTAATGAAGACACAGAAGCTGAGTGTACAGGAGGCGTATTCCAAACTCCAGCACGTCAAACCAGATGTCAAGTAAGAATGGAAAGCTGTTCATCACGTTCTTACAATCAAAGCTTTTGTGATAGTAACATTTTGAACAACTGGCTTTATGTGTTTTCAGGATGAATGAGGAGTTTCTTAATCAGTTGATGCTTTATGAAGCTATGAACTGTCAGGTAGACACCAGCAGTGTCTTATACAAGCAGTTCAGACTAAAGAAGGTTACTGAGAAATATCCAGGTACATGCCATCTTTAAACTCTTTAAATCGTGTTTTCCTTCCTGTTTGTTTCCTTGTAAATGAACATTTGCAATGAAATAGCATAACAAGGGTGCAAGTGCTGAGTTGTAAAAAAGAAATCTTTTAGAATGAAAGACATCACCATAAAGTAATTTTTAAATAAAGGCTTATTTGAGACAGTGGCACTAAAGAAAAGAGCAGAGATGAAGATGTTAAGATTCTTTTTGGGAGTGACAAGGATGAATAGGATCAAGAATCAGTCCATCAGAGGGACAACCCATGTTTGATGCTTTGGAGACAAAGTCAGAGAGGCCAGATTGAGGAGCTTGGACGTGTTCAGAGGGACGATTGTGAATATATCGGTAGAAGGATGCTGAGGATGGAACTGCGAGGCAGGAGGTGTAGAGGAAGACCAAAGAGGAGATTTATTGATCTAGTGGGAGGGGAGATGATATGAAGTTATTTGGTGCAAGAGAAGAGGATGCAGAGGATAAGGTTAGATGGAGGCAGATGAATATTCCAGATATGTAAGCCATTGCTGGTGTCAATGTTTTTGCCATTGGACTACTTTGGAAAGGTGAAAGGGAGCTTGAAGTCTGTTAACAATAATCACATAGCTGTTTCGTTAATAACAAAACTGAGCCATTTATAAAACTGACATTTATTTGAATCAGTAAAAAAAATGAACCCAAACTTTTGACTTGTGCAAAAAAAACAACAACAACAACACATATTTATTAGACCTGTCTAATATGTGGGAGAAAGCCTCACAGAAAAAGTCTAAGGCCATCTTCATGGTCATCAAATGGACCCGTCTTCAGTTACCACATGCATCCCAAGCAGACCATATGGGGCCTACTGTGGTGTGAGACCATTTAGAGCTTCATAGGTAAATAGTATTTTAAAATCAATGTGAAATTTCACTGGGACCCAATGACAAAACTGTGATCCTAGTAATATTATCCACATGAGCTTTAAATGAAAGACTGGTGGAGTCACACCAAGGTCTTTTACTGCTGCACTCGATGAAACAGAAATGCCATCCAGAGTTACTGTATGATCAGAAAGCTTACTTTTAGCTGCACATAGTCCTAGTGCCAGTACTTCTCTCTTCTAAGGATTAAGTGGAAGGAAATTAATAAACATCCGGTGTCTAATGTTCTCTACAAATTTCTCAACTTTATTAAGCTGTTTTTTCTCATCTGACTTTGCTGACACATATAACTGTGTGTCATCAGCATAACAGTGGAAACTAATACAATGCTTAAGAATTATTCTATTCAGGGACAGCATACAGTATTTGGAATTTCCTGTGCAATCAATAAAGTATCAGTTCATTCATCCAGATAGAAAAATGCAGTGGGCCTAAAACAGAACCCTGTGGAACACCAAACTTCAGTTTAGTACATGTTGAATAGAATCGTCACCATTTACATGTGTAAACTGATAACACTCGGTCAAATAGGGCTTGAGCCTTTAATCTACATCATTTAAATAAAATTTAATTTTATATGAAGAAATGAGGGCTGGCTCAAGTCTTTTACATAGTACTATGTTTTGGACCAAGTAGCAGATTAGACATCCAGATTAAATAATGTTTTCTTTATTGAAATAATTTGTTGTTGGCTATAAGTTTCGGAATAAAGTAGTACTTTTGTTAGAACACTTATTGCTGAGGAATGTAAGCATGTATCATGTAACATATTCAAAATAATATTTTCTCATTATTATTTCAGAGCTTCAGAATCTTCCCAGAGATGTATTCGCAGTCGACCCTGCACAAAGCCACAGCTCTGAGGCCATCTACAGATGCAGAAAGTGCAGGTAAAATCTGCACTTTAATTACATTTCACTTCCCTTTGCCATAGTTGTTCTTACAGCTTCCGCCTGAAGTGTGTGTCTGCGTTTTCCTTTCCAGACGCACACTGTTCCGCCACTCCAGCATCCTCACTCACTGTGTAGGCAGTGGAGCGGCTGCTTTCACACATAAGAAGGCCAGCGGAGGACAAGTTGCGGGTAATCAGAGCCAGTGCACGTCGTACTTCATAGAGCCAGTGCAGTGGATGGAGGAGGCACTACTCGGGGTCATGGATGGACAGGTAAACTGATGCTTGCTATCACTCTCATGACAATAGTGCAACGATGCGGCTCGCCCGTTCTGTTCAGAACCGGCAGATCCGCAGGCTGCTACCAAGCGGAGTTCTGAACAGGCAAAGGCGCGGCCATTTATACACATGGTTGCCAGGCACGGTTGCCTCTCGCCCCGAGAGGATATAGTTTTTGTTTTGTTTTCCAGAGCCCCATCCGTTCGTAGACGGCGGAGCTCTGTTTATTTTGTGTTATTAGTTTTCATTTGTTTCCTTTTAAGTTCCCTTAATTAATAATCCCACGCCATCTCCAAACGGGAAGGTCTTCCTGTGCGTGTCACAAGCACTCTCACAGCCTCCTATTTCGCTGATCCCCTCTAAAGCCCTGCAACATCTCGTGGTACGGCTCTCCATACCGCGCCACGTAACAAATAGTTATATTATTATTATTATTATTATTATAGGTAAAGCAATACTGATGTTAATCTGACTTCACAGCAAATGTCATACACTGTGGTGAGGTGTCATGCTATAAGTTTATGTGAATGATTGTGAAGTGGAAGGAAAATGATAAATAGTTTTCAAAATGATTTACACAATAAATATCTGAAAAGTGTGGCGGGCATTTGTATTCAGGCCTCCTGAGTCAATACTTTGTAGGATCACACTTGCAAGTCTTTTGGGCTATGTCTCTGCCAGCTTTTCACATATAGAGAGTGTAATTTTTGCCCATTCAGATTGGATGGAGAGCGTCTGTCATGACACAGATTTTCCCATCAACTCTGACCAGCTTCCCTGTCTACGCTGAAGAAAATCATCCCCACAACATGATGCTGCCACCACCATGTTTCATGGGTGGTGTATTCAGGGTGATGTGCATGTAATTTTGCATGTAGGCCAAAAAGTTAAATTTTGGCTGTATCTGGCCAGAGCACCTTCTTCCACATGTATGCTGTCCCCACCACATGACTAGCACAAGTGCAAACAGGACTTCTTATGGCTTTCTTTTAACAATGGCGTTCTTCTTGCCACTCTTCCATAAAGGCCAGATTTGTGGAGTGCATCACTAATAGTGGTCCTGCGGACAGATTCTCCCACCTGGGCCTTGGATATGTGCAGATTCTCCAGAGTTACCATGGGTCTCTTAGCTTGTTCTCTGATTAACTCAAGGATACACTCTCCTTGCCTGGCCTGTTAGTTTAGGTGGTGGGTTTGCATTTTTGCAATGTTTTAAAAAAATTTTTTTGTGTTAACAGATAAAATTATCATTTAAAAAATTACATAATAATAATAATAATAATAATAATAATACAATTATTATTATTATATTAACTCACTTCAACTGAACTGTGCAACACAAGGGGGATCTACAGCTCAGGTGGGGGAATCTGTCCATAGGACAACTATTAGTCGTGCACTGCACAAAGTTGGCCTTTATGGA
>JAQMYG010000003.1:8667396-8679760 GCA_030014215.1 Clariallabes teugelsi | reverse complement strand
TATTCTGTCTCAATCCTTTACCATAAACCTATGATAAAAATTATAGACCCTTCATTTCTTTGTAAGTGGGCAAACTTCTGTAGGAAAATCTGTAGGGGATCAAATACTTATTTCCCCCACTGTATGCACTGTAGCCGAAAGGTGAGGAGAATAAACCATGGAGGTGGTGGAATGTATTGTGCTGTAGAATATCAGCTAACTTCTTAAATTAAATGAAGTGTGCCATGTAGGTTGTTTCACACCTACATGCAATTAGTTCAATTAGAGAGACATTTGGGATTCAGCCTTGTGTTGGAGGCTAGTTATCTTTGTAGCTTTTGTTATCCATGAACTAACAAACTTAACAACATGGAGGGTTCAGAGGCAATTCAGAAACAAAGTGTTTAAGATGACATAACGTTATCAGATGTGTTTTTTTGCTGAACGTGACTCTGTGAATAGTTTTGAATGACTGGTTTTGGCAGGCAGCTGGTCTCCCCTCTTTCTAGTATTGTAGACCGTACTGATCTACTTTCACCCATGCTGGTGACTGATAATTAGTATAATTAACAATTTTTAAAACACTCGTGATGTAGAGTTGGATTCACATTTTGAACTGCATAAAATTAGCTATAAAGACAAAGCTTTATTATTATTATTATTATTATTATTATTATTATTATTATTATTATTCTATTGAGTCATTATATCCTAATGACTCAGATGATTAAAAAATACACCATGTCTCATACAGCATTTTTAATCTGTCAGACCATAATTGTGATTTTGGACTTTACACTGTTTTTGTGATTGTGATTTTTGGAAAGTACACTGAGCTAATCTAATTTCCTTAAATGGGCATATTTTATCTCAAATTGCTAAAGTATTATCGAAAATGTTATTTTTAGAGACCTATTGAAAATCCTTTGTTTGTAGATATTTCTTTCTTGCTAAACCACCTCCTCACATGTAGCAACAAGAGCAGGCCGCTCTCTGTCACTTTCTCCGAGAAGGTCTGAGGAATTTGTGTAGAAAGCCTGCTCATTATGGAGGACTGATTTTCTGCAACTCATCAACCTCATGTTGATTCAGCTGCCCTGCACAAAGTCTCTGACCCACGGTCGGGGGGCTCACAATGAACACATGCACTTCCTGCTCGTCTGACAGTTTGGACAGTAACATTTAGTGTCTTGCCTATATTATGTGTATGTAGTGGGTATAATAAATACCATGGAGTTTGTGTTTCTTAATAGTGCCTTAAGATATACACTTATAAATCATTACACACTGTTTTAGATTAAATGTATTTACTTTAAAGGTGCAGTCAAGTTGTAAGTGCTGTAATAATGTGACCTTTCCTTTTTTTCTTAGTCTAGGACAAACATCCTGAATGTGGAGGGTCTGCAGACTGAAGTAGACATCGATGAGAGAGATCAGAGGAGAATAACCAGTCTGCTCTGAGCTGACAGGAAGTCTACAGCAACTCAAATCAACACCCTTTACAAAACATAGTGAGCGGAAAAGCATCAAAGAATTCATGATATATCAAACCAAGAGGTGGATGGGCTACAACACACACGTTAACTCTTGTCAGGAAAGAATACATGTTTGGCTGATTGAGTGAGTAAGTGTACAGGGTGTTCCTATTAAAGTGGACAGTGATTGCATTGTAAATGCATTGTAAAGTTTTAAACAGAACATAGGGATTACATTAATTAGACTTCTTTATGTATAACAATCCAAAATTATAATACGGGTAAATGTCACATGTTTGATCCTCTATGGTCATTGTGGGATAAACACAGTTTCCTATACACTACCAGTCAAAGGTTTGGACACTCCTTCTAATTCCATGGTCTTTCCTGATTTTTATTTCTTTCTCTTTTAAACAATTGATATTGAGATGTGTCTCCTACAATACTTATGCTCTGTAAAGCCTCCATAATGGCTCTAATCTGAGATGCTGTTTGTTAATTAGTGATTCCTGAAGCTGGTGACTCTAAATGAACTTCTCCTCTGTAGCAGAGGTAAGTTTTGGTCTCGCATTCCTGGGCTGGTCTTCATGAGAACCAGCTTCATTATAGTGCTTGATGCAAATGCACTTGACAATACTGTTCTTGTAAGAACTATTCCAGAACAGCTGACCATCATTCTTAAGATAACAACTGACTGTTGTTTTTGTTGTTGCTTAATTACATATTTCCATATATGTTATTTCATAGTTATGAAAAAATAATCTTGTATTGTTCTAGAATGTAGAAAATAAATCCAAACTTGTGTCCAAACTTTTTACTCCTACTGTATATTTTACTGTGACCTTAAAGTTTATGCCTGGGGTTTAGATTTGACAAGACCTGCTTAGTGGATGATTAATTGGATCAACATCCTGAGTTCCCCAAGTCACTAAAGGAGATGAAAGCCTAGTTTCAGGGTGAGATGAACAGCACCGGTGAGTTTCTTTGAAGCTCCTCTTTAGGGGGCCTCTCATACAAGAAAGCTGGGAGAGACTACTCATATTTGAAAGGAACTTTAGATAACCTCTGTGTGTAGTCTATATGGAAAATGCATTTTTCATATGAATGGGTTTCCAGTACATTAGTCTTTAATGTTATCCAGAACTTCCACAGACAGTGGAATCCAGACTGAAGACGTCTCTCTCTCTTTTTTTTTTTTTGCAAGTCTGGAAAGTTAGATGGGGATTTATTGTCAATTTAAACATCTTTTTTTTTTTTTTTTTTGTGACTGAAGTATTTATACTCTGCTGCCTGACAGACCCCTTCATGAGTATTATTTATTCCTGACACAATTTCTTCATGTTATGTATGTCTCACTTGTATCTGGCACCTTGGGTTCAGAAGAAATAATATTTTTTATCTCAGTAAGTACTGCAAAACGTATGTAGTTGTGATAACAATATAGATCTACTCGCCTGAATCATTAGCGGGTGGATTATGTTCAGAACTACTGTAATTGTAAGTGCATTTTACATACTGTACATGCATACATTATATATATATATTAAAAATATTAGTATATTTCTTAAGATCAATAAAAGGGTTTTACAATATAGAAATGCCCATTTTTTTTCACTCATGCGCTCCATACTAGTTTCAGACTCCATTAGCACAAATAACTACGATCAGCCTGTGGCACTGTTGAGGCCTCATTGAAGGCCAGGGTTCTGTAATAGCAAGTCTAGTTTTTAACTTGTCTGTATTGTTGGGTCAGGTGTTTCTCATCTTCCTCATGACAATAACCCATAGATTATTTATAGGGTCAGGTCAGATCAGATGTGTTTGTGTGTGTGTTAAGTGTTATTTTATGAGACTATAGTAGATAAGGGTGGATTTTGTGTTGTTAAATGAAACCAAATTTGCAGTAAGTATGTGCTGATTACAGTTAGGACTATTTGTGCAATGCTAAATTTGGGGTATTTGGGGACACCAATTGTGCTTTTATTGCATAATTGCTCAATATTGCTCAACAGTGTCTCTTTTCTCTTTGGGTTTGAGCTCTCAACCTGCCCCAACGCGTCACTACCCAATAACCTTAACAATTGTGCAAGCACTGTGATTTTCTGGTCAGTATGTTGCTTTTGTAAATATGATTTGCCTTGTTTGTGTTTTGTCTCACAAACAACAGTCCTAACCCAATGTTAGTAATGTTTCCAGGTTTTACTTAGGGACCAGGTACCTTCCAGCTTTCCAGAAATCTCATGAAAAAGCAGATGTTTTTTAATCTTACCAAAATGCTGACTTGACTTAATTTTACCCCAAATAGCATTAAGTGTAATTACTGACTGAAAATGCATATTGAAATTATTATGAGATTAAAATAAAAAGCAGCATAGCCATTAGTGCCAACAGGGAAAAAAAAAAAAAAACTGAAATCCTTCCTAGGGTAGATTTTCCATGCCATACTGCTGACCTTACAGCTGATTACTCTTTCACCATAAAATTATTAAACATCTTCTGGCCTATTTTAGCATAATTGCGTTAAAGAGTGATTAGATTTAGATTTCTCCATAGATATGCATTCTATTATCTTAAAAATCACAAGACATCAACAGTGCTTTAGCCATCAGTCCTCACGGTTTGTAAGACTATCCCATAATTTCCACCTAAATGACCATAATCACACTGAACTCGGCGAATCACCTGAAAAAGGTTGAACTGTGTGCTCAGTTTCTCTCTGAATGTGCTCCAGAAATTCCTGGTGTGTTTCATGTCCCTGCCTCTGCGCAGATGTGGTTTCCCATGGTTCTAATCTTGATAAATCAACACTGAGTTCTGCTCTGGGCTTCACATTGACAGCATTAAGATTGTGAGAGGTACTGTATATAGGGATAACAATCCTACAATTAGTCCCTTTCAGACTGGCTTTCTGAAGTCACAGGCCTGATTTGCAGCATTATTTTGACGTGATGAATACTCAGGAGAATAGAGCAGTGCATTTCGCTCTAATGGTGTGCCAGAATCACATTCATGAGAACTTGGAGGAAATGTGCCATGTCCTGATTTCCAAGTCTTTACATGTTTTTTTTCCCGAGCTCTGAAAGAAGTCTTTAGCCTCTTCTGTGAGAGTGGCAGAGATTAGTGAACTTTCTCTGCCACTCTCACTCCAAAACTCCATCATGAAGGCCTTGTCCTTGACATTATAAATCCACCTTTGCTGAGTCTTAACAATATTAAGGTCTAGATACTGTATATATCACACACTACCATACAGTATATATATGGTATGTATCACACACTACCGCTCAAGTTTGGGATGACCTTTGGAAATTGTATTGTTTTCCACGGAAACACACAAAATTAGTCTGAATAGAAAATATAGTAAAAGAACAAGACATGCTGAAATTTTTTAAAGATTTTGATGGAAATGGTGAATGTGTTCTTCAAACTTTGCTTTCATAACACCTTTTGCAGCAATTACAGCCTGGCAAGACAGTCTAGCTGTCAATTTTTCAAGATAATCAGATGAGATTTCACTCCATGCTACCTGGAGGATCTCTCACCAGATGGATTGGCTTGATGGAGTCTTCCTCTGTACCATACGGTCAAGCGGCTCCCACAGTATCAAATTGAATGCTTTTATATAATTCCATAACACTTCCCAATAAACTGTTAAGTAAGTGCAGGGAATATTCTTTTGTTTTGTTTTTTATCACTTACTTTACTCATAAATATAGAATTTGGCTGAAAAAATTTAATGTGTAAATGTTAAATATATAAATGTATAAATGTAGTGCTAAAAATATAGGGTGCTCAAGACTTCAGAACCTAGTAAGTGTGTCAGAAAATAATTGGTGACATCACATACAGTAAACTGACACTCAAGTTATTATAGTAGCTTTTACAAAAGGGAATTTTTGCCAGAACTGCTCTACAGCTGATGTTCTTTGTAGGACCAAGCAGTTATCAAAGCTATAGCTGAACAGCACAATGACCGGCAAACCTTTTTTATTTATTTATTTATTTATTTTTTTTTTTTTTTTTACACCTTATTGACTACATCCTTTACTACACAATTATCACTAGAAATAAATTATAGTTTGTTATACAGTAAGTACAGTAACACTTTAGAAACCATGACGACTCTACTTCTAATAACTCCATAAGACCAGTGTAGTTTCCCATGGGTTTGGAATACAAAATCATTTATTTTATTTACTGTAGCGGTGTTTTGTCATCTATTTTGCATGTAGAATATTTCATATTATGTATCATTATGTATTATTATACATTCCTGGTAACAGCTGTGCAGAGCCAACCACTCTCCAAAGCTACCAATCTTTCTAAGAGATATGTAAAACAAATCAGAGAAGTACACACAGGACGTTGAGAAATATGCATCCATAAATTGAACTGTTGCATGCACTGATAGCTTACGACCAACAGAACGATATTTCAGCTTTCTTCTTTGACTTGTAGTCAAAGTGTCTGGTTGCTCCTCTGCTCAGATCTTCTCTTGACTGATCTTTTGAACAGAGCTGCAGTGTCTGATTTCACCAGGCTCTGTTGTAGACCACGGACTACTCACTCAAAGACCAGAGTTAAAAAATATGGAAATTGTAGATGAGCTTTACTGGTGTGGGAGGAAGCCAGAGACTGGGAAAGAGCAGCTGGACCAAAAGGCTTTGTTGGAGACTTCGAGTCTTCCATACTGAAAATCTTCCGATAATGGTACTTTGTGACAGATACACATTCATTTGCCTGGGAACTAGAAGAAAATAATTGGATTACTGGACAATGGAAGGTATAATTTACCAGTTAAAAAGACCATACTTATTCCTAAAGAGTATGCCAATATATACTCTATAATTTGGTCACGGTGGCAAAAGATTCACATGAAATTTGAGTATGAGCCTCATTTCACTGTCTGATTAATAGCATCAACCGTAACTGCAGAAAAATGAATGTACACAGGGGAGCAAATCGATCCAGTTGTAAATTATTTGATTTGACAAGTGAAAATTACTGCCGTGTATATGAAACCTGCTCACAATTTTCTTGGAAAGCTGGTATGTGATTGCTTTTAGGTATTGCAAATTTTGCCTCATAATATTAGTGCCATATCATTAGAACACCATAAGTTTAAGTCCTAATGGTTATCTCAGCCTGGGTTCCAGTAATGCATAATTGACCCTGCTCCTTTTTAGTATCTAAGTGATACGTTGCTTTCATCTATAAACTAAGGGTGTAATGCAATGACGATACAAATCAGTACAGTGGAACCTCTGTATTCGAATGACCTCCCTTACAAATTTATACCTTAAGAATTTAAATTTTGCAAGAAATTTCGTGTACTTCTGGGAGACATTCAAAACAAAGCGTTTACAAATTTTACTAATTTTTCAGTCAGTAAAAGCTGCTTTGAAAGAGTCACCCCATGATACCAAATCTGTATTCAGCATGCATTCAAAAGCTATGTGATTTTTGCACGGTTATTTTTGTAATATCGGTAATAATGTTGGGTGGCTAGAACGAATCATCTGCATTTACATTATTTCTTATGGGAAAATTAGTTTTGCAATACATATTTTCGCTGTAAGAACTCACCTCCAGAATAAAATCTAATTTAAAATGTTTTAGTGCTTTACTGTGGCATGTAAGCATCTTTTTCTCGACTTAAACATTCTCCAAAAACATTTTGAGCACATTAAAACCATTTCTTGTCAGCTGCTCTGTAGCACAGGAAGTTCCTTTATTTCACTGATCATGTGACAGAAAGAAGTGATGCAATTGGCTTGTCATAACATAACAGCTTTTCCTCAGACATGTTTAAAGCTTCTTAAATTAGGTTATATAATGGTTTTCAAATTAAATGTTACTATATATAATAATAAGTTTCTTTCTGTTGAAAATTGTAGCTGGTAAGTTGATGAGGTTTCAAAATCGAAAGTTATATTTATAAAAATTATATTTACATTTAGGCAGACGCCCTTATCCAGAGCGACTTACATTTTTTATCTCATTACACATCTGATCAGTTGAGGGTTAAGGGCCTTGCTCAAGGGCCCAACAGCGGCAACTTGGTGGTTGTGGGGTTTGAACCTGGGATCTTCCGAACCGTAGTCCAATGCCTTAACCACTGAGCTACCCCTGGCCCCCGATATAATTTCCCTTCTCTGATGATGGAGTTGTTGGAAGGCTTCAGTTGACTGTTGTTAAAAGTAGAATTTTCCACTTTTACAGTATGTTCATTGTATGTCTGTGTAATTGTTGTTTTGTTCAGTTTGCTGACACAATTATTATTTTTTTCTTTGAACCTGCCTGTAATATTTTCTAAATAATAAATCTAAACAAATTAGTGACTTGTAGTAATGTACAGTGACCCTGTCCAGGAACTTAACAAGGATTAATGAGCACTATACATGTAAATGTCTCATATTATAATGAACGTGTTTTTTATATGTCCTGCAAGACTAATATCTCAGCATATGTTCACTCCTCCATGAAAGTAAACATCCCCCACTTATGTGAAGTATTTGTTGGATCTAAGACCTGCACACCTTTAGTTACAACCAGACAAACTTTCTAAAAAAAAAAAAGAGCAAATCATATTTTAATCTGTATTTGTAACTGAAATTGTTGAGGTGTTTAAAACATTTGATTTATTTTGACAAAGTATTTGTATTTGGTTACATACTGAAGTAAAGAGTTAGTTATCTTCTCCAAGCACCTGAAACATTGTTTGAGCAGCAGTTTAATGTTACCTTTATATATATATATCTGTGCCATCATTCACATTGGATATACATTAAATCTGCAATTGCATTATTCAAAGCTTAGTGGTTAGCTTGGGCTCATGCTTACAGAGATCCCTCATATTAGAAAGACTTGGATGTATTTATTTATTTAGAATGATATTCTTATAACTCTGTAAATATATCAGTTATTAAATGGAAGTATATGACTGGGTGAGTGAGCTGTATCTGTAAAGACTCCATCCTTATTGGATTGGTTTTTATTTTTCCAAGTTAGTGTTTTTAGGTAGTTTATTCCAACCAAGGTATAATAATAATAAAAAAAAACATTACATCATTACTCAAACACCAGCAGACATTTACTATAACAATCATAATACTTTTAGATAAACTGAAGTCAAAATTTTAAACAAAACATTATACCTAGATGTCATTTTTAATTTGAGAAAAAGCCATAGGGCTTTACAAGGCCTAGAAGGCCCTAAGGGTTCTTCTCTGGAAATAACAGCTGAAAAAACATTTTTATGTCCGTGTACAGACTTGAAGCACACATTCACATTAACACCGGACATGTGTGTTTTTGGCTAATCACACTCCTTTAAGAATCCAGATGGAGAAGGTTTTCCACATCTTTGCCCTTCTTATGCGCATATGTCATATTAGTATGAAAAGTGCGGAAGTAATCTAAAATAGATATTTTGTCTGAGTTTTATATATATACTGTATATATACTGTATATATCATATGTTTGAATCATGCAAGTTTTATTAGCACCATTCTTCTGTATCATTGCTTGAGCTATATACTGCACACTACCCGGCCAGGGAAAAAAAAGTCACCACCTGGATTTAACTAAGCAAATAGTAAAGAGCCTTCTTCTAGATAATTACTGCAGTGATTAAAATGTTTCAGCTGGCAACAGGTTATTTAACCCTAACTGATGCAGTGAATAACGTCACATTTTTTAAATAATCATGTCAGAAGGGCCAAATTACTGTCCTGCATCAAGCAAAGAAAACAACTAAGGGTACGGGACTGTCCAACATTTTTTTGGATGATTGTGATTGGAGATCGCTTAAACAGTTGAACTCAAATCGTGTGGGGTTGCTTCAGTTGGTCAGGTCTAGGTTCAGCAAAGTTATGTGTCCAAAAATAAGGTCAGCTCACGACTTAAATATACTGAATGACCAGGATTTTCCACCAATGGATTTTTTTCTTCCCTGATGGCATGGGCATATTCCAGGATTTATTGGGTTCAGGGTTCAGGGAGCATGAGACATAATTTTCACACGTGGATTGTCTACCACAGAGTTCAGTCCTTTGGTAAATTCTAAAGAAGACTTCATGCAGAGGTCCGACTCTTCCATCATAAATACAAGATTTTGGAAAGAAATTAATGTGACTTTGAAGGGAAATAAATGTTGTGACATTGCATAAACGTATTAAAACAATACAGTGACATAATCTAAGGAAAGGCAGTACAGCGAAATATTAGTGTGTAACTTTTTTTTTTGGGCCAGGCAGTGTAGTTTCATTGATATAATTTTCGTAGAGCGCTCTCTGTACTGTAAGAGAAGGATTGTGCTAGGAATGTGATTATCCTAAGTGTCTAGGGTGTTAAAAGCCCAATACTATCCAACACAAATCTGCGATTCGTTTCAGATTGTCAACTCAGCACTAAACAGCACTAAAGCAAGAGTCTAATCCTCCAATGTTTCATAATGTTTTATGGCTCATTGAATATATACTATACAGTATGTTATTTGAACATTTGAAAGTCAAAAGCTGCAGCATTTAAATGCATTGTAATCGTAACCAAACCATATTATTTGGATTTTTCCTACAGTAGAACCACAATCAGGCGGAGTGAGTGAGAACCACAATCAGGTGGTGGTGTAGTGGTTAGCACTGTCTCCTTGCACCTCTGGGTTCAATTCCCAGCCAGGCTCGATTCCTGTCTCTGTGTGCATGTTCTCCCCGTGCTTGGTGGGTTTCCTCCGGGTCCTCCAGTTTCCTCCCACAGTCCAAAGATATGCAGGTTAGGTTAATTGGCATTCCCAAATTGCCAAATGCAGTAATGTGATATGAATGCGTATGTGTGTGTCCCCTGCAATGGATTGGCACCCTGTCCAGGGTGTACCCCTGCCTCATGCCCTAAGCCTCCTGGGATAGACTTCAGGTCCCCACAACCCTGAATACAGGATAAAGCGGTATAGAAGATGAGTGAGAGTGAGTGAGAACCACAATCATAGTCAATAGTATGGGTCAGAGTGCTGGCAGTCATGGTCAGGACATGAGAAGATCCCAAATGTAGAAAAGAACATGGGTATCATCAGAGTAAATAAGTTTATTTAAACATAGCAACCATTACAAAAGACATTGAAGCTAGAAACACAAACATACCGGAAAGCCATAGTAACAACGCTTAAACATATTTCGATATGGATCTGAGATAGTGATCAACATGCGAGAGAGTCTAGTTCAAAAACAGACAATGAAGCAAACACAGAGACAGTGATTGGGTCAGTAGGTGTGACATGTTCTCCTTTTTATACTGGCACACTGCTGTTTCTGGGGTTGGTACTGCTCCAGCGAACCAGCTCACCCATTTAGGACCAGTGCCATATTTCCACTGTTATAAGAGCTGAGTGATGTAGTGCACAACTATGCACCACTAATAATCATGGAGAATTTTACAAGTGGATCTTATAACTTTGAGGCCATATTTTACAACCCACAGTCAAATGTATGTTCTTACACAGTACAGACGTTAAAATATTCACAAGATTAAATATACATGTAAATGTGTTTTATTGCTTTAATCAATTTTTTGTTATATTTTGTTAAGTCTTACTTTAAGTGTCTGTCTTAGATAGCTTCATTTAACTTCGAGCCAAACATTATTTTGATGGTACAACTGATTCTGTCCCTTACAATGTAAATTCAAATTCACATTTTATTTGTCACATACATAGCAATGCAAAGTATGATATGCAGTGAAATGCTTACTGTATATGACTGCAAAAATGAAGGAAGGGGTTGCTTTGAGAGTACAATAAATTATTATTATTATTTTTTTTTTTAAAGGAAATGTACGTAAATAGAGAAATAAGAATATGAAATAAACAAAAAAAAACAAATATAAAGAACTTTAAGCTGAAATGTTTACAACATGTAGAAAGTGCGCTAAGTAAAATAGAAATAAAAAAAGTGTATGAGGTGTTAAGTGTATAAATTATACAGGATGAACTAAATTACAGCTGAGTGCAGCTAGTCCTCATTTATGTGGAAAATGTGCAATGTGAGCAATGTGTAAATACAAGCAATGTGCAAATGTGCAATTTAAAGGTGGGAATCCTGGAAGTTTTAAAAAAGGCCATGGAAGAGAGAGGGAAGGATTTGGGACCCTGGATGAAGAGTTGAAATCTCAAGGCATTCTGTCTTAAAATCAAAAACTGAATATGTTGGAGTTCCATTAAAGGCTGGAAGAGCTAGAACCATCTATTTGCATGGATTCATCAAATCAAAATCAAATCCAGAAAGAACATCCAACCCAAAATCCACTGTAGCAATTTTTAACAAGTGGAGTCTGAGAAGGAGGTGGTCCTCCTGGCTGTCTATAAACAGAAGATTCCTAGAATATCACTAGAATATAACTACTCAAGGATAGTTTCTTCCCCAATGACAGTTCCACATTTACTTTCCATACTACTCAGCAGGTCTGTACTTGATAGCCACCTAGATTGCCCACTCTAAGTGAGATAATAACGTCAAACTGGTGCAAACAAACTTGTGTCAGAGGCTTAGAAAATAAAGGGTTGAAGCAATTCAGGTAAGGTATATATGGGTTAACAGCTGGATAATCCACCAGGAACTGGAGAATCCAACCAAAGCTGTAGCGGCCTGTAAAAATATTAAGTGAGCAAGATGGGAAGCACATAGGAAACATGAAGAAACTAAAAAAAAAAAGAAAAAGAAACAGCCACAGAAGAAACAAATAATGCATGTTTACTGTAAGATTTCTGCTGAAGTGGTCAGGGCAAAGGAGGGCAGCAAGCCAGTTAAAAACATAAACCCTCTGGAGAGGTTATGTTCTTAAATCATATACAAATATAATGCATAGGGCTTCAATAACTTGACTCTTGCTATTATTTATGCAAGAGTCTCTGCATAAAT